>JANHGB010059979.1:0-10868 GCA_026283785.1 Coracopsis vasa
CTTCCAACCTAAAACATTCTAGGATTCTAAGTCCTAAAATTGGCATATTTCTGATAAGTATCACTCCCTACAGCACTATGGAAGTTCTTTGCCTTGCAGAGAACAGTCAGTGAGAGACACTTCTGAGCAACCTGCTTTCCTCCAGCCAGTTGATATTGACCATGAGTATCTGCTGCTACTAGCGTGAAAGTTACAGCCAAGGGAAAAACTTAGCCCTGGCTCTACAGTGGCCCAAATGATTTATGACATCAAGACCTAGTGAAGAGGACTAATACTCTGAAGGGACTGGGTGAGCCCAGCCTGCACTCACATGTTCTGTGCCCACTCATAATTACTTCATTTGTGACTGTAAACGTGTTTTAACAGATAAAATTAGTTATTTTGAATAATCCTTCTGAAATATGATATGCATTTTAATTGTATGCACCCTGTCATTAATTAAAGCTCTCTACCTTTTGGTACATTAATTCAAACATCGTATCAGTGACAAAGTGACAATTATAAGACTGTTTACTAAAATTAAAAATAAAGTTAAAAGGTTAATGTACTCTTGTGATACACTTAAGTAATGCTAAAGTGTTTTCATCTGAGTTTTTACTAGACATTATTTTTCTACTCTTCAAAATCAATCTCTTTGTTCCAGGAACACATTTCCTGTCAATAAAATGAAAAATGATATAGATTTAGGAGGATAGTGGTCTCAGCGTAGCATCTCTCATATTATTATTCCAGTATCATCTGTTACAAAGTAAGACCAATTCCCACATCTAATTACAAACAGGATTTCAGAGTCATTAAACAAAATACATTTCCATTAGTGCTGCTGTAAGAAGATAGGGGAAAAAATGAAGATTAGTTCATGCTGCACCTCTGTTTTTCAAGCTTTGAAGATTTAGACCTCTGCACTCCAAGACCATAAATTTGTAAAGGATCTGAAAGGTGACAGACGTGAAAGCTCTCGATTCTATGCGGTTTAGCCATATCATTTGCATTTTGTCATTAGTTTATCTTTTGCTGCACTTTGTTCTGATAGTAGATATGGCAAGAATCTAGAGAGGCTGTGATTACACTGTGTGCACCCAGAGGTATATTATTTGGCATTAGGCAAGGGGTTTTTAAATTGGTATTAATCTTGATTTTCTATATTTAACTTGTTCCAGCTAAAGTTGGGAATCATTGTACAAAATTCTTTTATGAAGTTTTTATGAAAAGAAAAAAAAAAAACCAAACTACTTTATGCTCTGGAAAAGAGAAACATAAGATCTTTGACTTCAAATAAGACAACAGCCAAAGTATACTGAGGAAGCAGAGATTGTGTGATATGCTTAACTGTTGAAATACAAACTTACAAATATATATATATTCTCAATTCATAAATGTTTAGCAGCATCTAATTGTCACAAAAGTATTTAAAATTTACCTTTGAGAATTACCCACTCAAAAAGCATTTACACAAACTGGAGCTTAAACATTGAATAAAGTTTTCTAGAAAGAAGTCTATACAAGATACTACCAACATTTGATTAATCTCTCAAAGTTTACATCATCTTATGATGTCATAAAAACATCAACTGATTCCATCATGTTAGATGAGCATCAAATTCTGAAACAGAAATTCATCTCAAATAAAAAGTTGCCTCACAGTTACAGAGAAAAACACAGAGAATTCCATTTCCAGTAGTGCTCTGAAGATTCCCTTTATTAGTTTTAAAACCAAAGCCAGAACTACTTCATATTTCTCAGAGTTGGGTGTCAGTCAAACCAAATACGTAAATATTAGATGATGAAACAACATACATACATTTAGGTATGAATCATGTACATTTACTATAAAGTATTTACATACATAGATGTAGAAGCATACTTCTTAAAAAGACATCTGAAGTACTCACACACATTCAATAGCTAACTGATTAAGAATCTAAAATTTGACCTTAAAATAGGTTGCAGATAAAGAAATTCACTTTTGTACTCCACTGCAACCATGGTTCACTAAAACATGTTAAAATTCTCGGTATTAAATCCTGCCCAGTGGTAGAGTAACACAGCAGAAAGAGACCGCTGATAATTCACTCTCCAAACCCCTGCCCCTATCTGCCAAAGAAACAGATATATGTGCATTTTGTTTCCAAGCTTCACACATGGAGACTAGGTTCTCAGCATAATTGAGAGGGCCCATGAAAACCATGACCATTAGGAAGAAACAAAAGAGAATAAAGCAGAATACAGACAAGGTACAAATGAACCAAATGGCTTATCAGTTCCTGGCTAATATCTCAGGAGCTGTACCTTAAAAAGGCTCCAGGAAGGCCTCTCTTACATTATCTGCAGGGAATTCCATGCTCTGTATCTTTCAGCAACTACGGAATTTTCTGACAAGCACCAAAAGGTAAAGCTTTTTAAAGCTTCAGTGTTATGTGAATGTTTCCACTCCTTCACTCTATTTTCACTGAGTAAAAAAGCTTCCAATTTCTTGCAAGTGGGTTCACGAAACTTCCAAGAAACCACAACTTCACACCTATGGTGGAAGTGCATCCTGAAAGCCACTGAGTTTCATCACTATACAAATCTTCTTCAAGAACTATGGCCTTCAGATAAACACTCCTATGCAGATCTTGTCCTCACAGCTAGTCACCTGTGGTGCCACACATGCCTTCATTACACAGAGGAGACTCATCAGACTTCAGCATGCTGCTCCCTCGCCTCTGTGCTGTTAGTCAGCCCTCACAGGAACCAGTATCTTGTCCAGGGGCTTCAGAAGCTTGGATGCTTTTTAAGACACACTGTAACATGTCCCAGTGCTATTGCAGCACCCAGTCTCCCCCAGAGAAATACATCTCAGACTGAGAGGCCGAACAGGAGCCGTGAAGCTCTCTGAACTTCTTTCTGATCTCCAGGAGATCTTTTAAGCTCTGTCTCTGCATGACACTGACCATCACTTCCTATCTCCCAGCCTGGTCCCATCAGCTGTGTAATATGTGCTATACCATGGGCCATACTCACAAAGTACAATGTCATCTGCATGACTGAGGAAAACAGGCAGATCAAAAGTTTCACCCTTTTCTACATATCCTACCTACCTACCTCAGTGCTCAATTCATTCATGTTTGAGGTCTGTGGACTAGGAGCTCGCTGCCTTCACCACTCAGTGAAGAAGGATGCCTACTTAGCCACAACTTCCAGCGTGAAAAGCAAGTGTATCTTCATACTCATCGTGACCAATGCATGTGTGTGTCTAAAGAAATAGCACAGATGTCTCAGTTCTTTGGATAAAATGTTTTAATACGTCTGCTAGGGCTGGAGTCAAACAAGATGAGGTTTTAGATGAGGTGGCACAGAAAACAAAGCATATTAAATTTTCTCTTAATTCAAGACTATGTATTCCTCCTGGAGAAAGGACAATTAAAGCAAATTATATGTACACTTCAGAAGCTTTTTCATTGATTCTAAAAATATTAATTGTAGTTTTGACTGCTTATATTTTTAAAATGACATGAATGTTTTGTATTCTTTAAGTAAAATTATCATCTTTGAAACAATAACTCTCTACTCATGTAACAAAAAATACTTGCTTTAGCAACAGGAAAAATGACTTCATGAAGTCTGCACAGCACTCAAGGATTAAAAAAAAATCTGTTCTCTGGTCTTGTCATTTTTACTCTTACAATAAAATAACTGCCTCGGCATCCTGCTTTTTTGAATAAAAGTCCTACCTCTTTTGACTTTTCAAGCACTTGAAAATTTTAAAAGAGGAAAACTAAAAAATGCTGACCGTGTAATAGCTGGGTATTCATGGTGGGTGGAGAACATGAAAGGTTACAATATGGATCTGTGCCTACGCGTTTCTTTTCAACTTGAGCAGCATCCTCCTGCTTCTGCTAACTCGGCAATCATACAGCTGACAGATTTCTGGGTTTTCTAAATAATGCATGGGATTTTCTTTTAACATGTCAGTGCAAAAGTATCAATTCTGCCCCTGTGTCGTTTGTGATGCTGATTTTCCTTGACAGCATTCCATTAAACCAATGAGTTTTTTCCCTCCTGATGGTTCCTTAAATATTCCTCTGAGTGATGTATTTGTGGTTTTTTAAACAGATTGTGAAGGATGTTTGCATTTGTGAGAAAACTGCATGGCAGGTACTGAAGGGAAAAAAGGATTAAAAGATAACACTTTTTATTTTTTTCTTCCTATGAAGAGCTCTTTCTCTGATCCTCATATGCCAAAAGCTGCGGTGTTTTTCCTTTCTTTTCTGCCTAACTTAGCTCCTTGTCTGGAAATTAAGCAACAAGACTCTACATACAGAATAACATTTTGACTTCCTAAGGAAATACCACTGAAACACTTAGTACTGTTTGATATCTCTCTTGGGAAAGCAAAACACATTTATTAAATCATGCATGCTAACTCCAAAAGCCAACAGAAGGAAATAACTGCTTTATTCTTTGCACTGAGGTTTTGAACAAACAGGTACTGTCAGGGACTGCTATGCACTGATCCTTATTTGTTTATGCAGCTTACAGGATGATCAGGTTATATCACCAATACTGTGCTTTGCAATCTTTCCTTCACGTTCCACTTTTATCACATATTTGTACAAATTACCTGCTGCCATGCTATTAAAAAGAAAAAAAACACCTCTGATTTCAAATAAGTTTCCAATTTCCCTAGGCAATTATATGCTAATTTCCAGAATACACTTCACCTAATTTTAGTATTGCATGATGATGAAACAGATGATCTTTATAAACACTTTTGTGCAACCAGAGAGGTTTTGTTTTGTTTATTTCTATAGAACACCGAAACTGATTACATGGCTGGACTTACAAAGATCTGCATATGCATCCATCATACCTGGCTTCAGTTGCCAGCTTCAAACTTGTCATCTTCCTCATTTTCCAAAGTGGAATATGAAAGGCACATATTATTTGTCATGCTTTAAAGCATGACTTGCCTTAGCTATAGCAACCCTCTGGACTCAGGACAAACCTCAGATGTGTGCACTGACTGCTGTCATCAAACCATCTCATCTCCAAGGACTCACACAGATTAGGCAAACAGGAAGAACAGGTTTATGAAAGACTTATGGCCACTTGGAATTACAGAGGGATTAGTTTCTCCCTCTTTCAGACACTTATGGACCCAACTAGGTGGTTCATGAAATTCAACCTTCTTTCCCAGATCCTACAATAAGACGAAGACAGACACTAAGCCACAAGGAACAGCTAGCACAGATCAGCTGGACTTCAGGGCCAGAGAACCTATATTGCAAGATTAAATATGAAGGTTTTCAACTGCCTGAGAAGTTTGCTTCAACACTTCATATGATGAGTAGGAAGGTGTAAACTAATCTCTTTCTCTTCCGCAGAGAGAGTGGAAGGAGGACATTAATGTTCAAACGTATAACAACATTCCTCACAGCACTGTGAACTAATGCATTACTTCAATTAAAAAATACGTTCATATTTTTTGGTTGTTTGGTACATTTTTCACAGTTTCAGTATTGTCTCTTGCAGCATTTGTTTATTTTTTAAGTTACTTAGAATATTCCAGCACTAAACTCCACCACTACTGAGATGATTACTGCAATATCACAAAAAGGAGGTAGGTAGAACATGATGGCAAAAGCATGCCAGCTGGAATATACATAGGAAAAGAAGTGGCACATTTACTCCCCAGAGTCTTAGACACACTTGTAAGACTCAATTCCACACCTGTAATTTCCTAGAGGACAATATATCATATGAGGAATTTTAGTCAGTGATCCTGAGAGTTAGAGATCATATTTTAAATGGATAGCATGAATTCTGGCTTCAGGTAAAGAAATTCTTGAAAAATCTCCATCATCATAGGTGCACACACAGAGAGAAAGAAACTACAGAAGTGACATTCTATTCACTGCTAAAGAAGCAAATCCAAAATTACTTCATACCAACTTCAAAAGATACAGATGGGGAATGAAATTAATCTGACAGGCCATCCTCACTATTTTTTTATTACACTAAAGGCCTGTATATAATGACATACTTCCAAAAAATCTGGCAATAAAATTTCAGAACTTAATACAGATCAACTACATTTTTAACTCAAAACATGCTACAGCAGAAGAAACAATTCCACTCATCAGACTACAGAATGAGGAGGAAGGCACACACCCTAACGTGAACTATTTGGTGGTGTGTCTCTTACGCTCACCAACGGAAGCCAATGTGCAACACTGAGGTGGAAACACAACAATTTCTATAGTTGTGGTTTTTTAAGTAAAACTGAAACCCTGCAAGTCTTTGTTACAGTAGAAAGAAAAAAAAATAATCAAAGGAAGCCAAAGGTCCTCTGCTCTGTATAACTGTATTTCTGATTTGACAGCTACAATTATAATCATTCAGACATCTATTTCCCACAAACTCTCCATAGCCATAACCTTTAGTGATTAATTATAAAGTTCCAGGAGCAATAGTACACAGACTAATTTCCTAAAACAATAAAAGACAGAATTTCTCATTTGGAGCTAAATGAAACACGAACAGGTTGTTATTCATGCTGAAATCTAGATGCAGAGTCATGTTACAGCCATTACAGAAGCTATTAAACACAACCTCAAATCAAAGAAACTGTAGGTCTCTCTCCTAAAATAAAATGTTTTTCTCACTTATGAGGCTTCTGACTCCTTTGCTCTGCTCTTTCTTACATCTTCTTAGTAAAAAAATTTCAAAATTCAATTTTCTTTCTCATTTCACATCCCCATTCTGGTTTTAATAGTCAACTAAACTGCAAGAGTCTAGAGCAAAACAAACAGTAAAGGTTTCATGCATCTTATGGTGTTCTCTTCACAGTGAATCAAAGTTACAAAATGTGCATCAACTTCTAAATAAAATGCCCACTCTCTTCCACACCCCAACGAGTTTCCTGTAGTGAGTATTTGATAATTCCTCAGCCATTCTGTACAGTGAGCAGTAAAGTTTTACATTCCATTCATTTTGTTGTTTTTTTGGTTTTGGGTATTTTTTTTTTTGGGAGGGGTGACACATCCTGCTGTACCTTCTGAATGTAAATCTTTAAAAAAAGATTCTCCAATACATAGAGAAGCCATGCATTAAATAAGTGATCCTAATGCTGCCATTGAAGATACTAAAAAGAGGGGAAATTGTGATTTGTAGTATGATTAGTGGTGGTTCTTTTTGTTGAGGATTTTTTTCTCTGTCTGCAAGCAACTTGATCCACCAAATTTGCTCTTGGCAATTTTACTCAATTAGGCAATGAAAAGAATTGAGAAAAGATCTTTACATAACTGACACCATAGCCTTATCCTTGGGCCCCACTGGAACTTCAGCTAAAGTCAGCAGGAATTTTTCCAAATATTTAAATTGGTATTGAGTCAGTTTTAGAACTCATTGAATTGCTAAATCTTAGAGAGCCTTTATTTAATATGGATACTCTAGATGTACTGTCGAAAAGCTGGTATGATAGTCCCCTATAAAACTTGACAACAAGGTACCTAAAATAATAATATCAATGTACTCTAGTTTCTCACTAAATGAAGTAAACAAATTTTACCAAATCAGGTAACACACAAAACCATGAACATTCAGATTAGCAAGCTTTTGAAACCCCTAATACTAACAGTACATCTTTTCTGTATGAAGCTTCCTTGTTTGCCTATAGGAATTCTACCTTCAGTCGTATTTCTTAGTATTCAGTGAAACTTCATAGTTCATTTTGAACTATATACAGAGTATAAGAGTTACACAAACTAAATAAGCTTTCTCAGTGCTTTTTTTCTGAATTCAATACGCACTAAGTAATTAGGGTCTGAGAGGTGAATAAGAAATACATATCCTACATAATAGAAAGCTGGGGAAGGGTTTAATGCATGAATTCAAAGCCAGATTTCTTCAATACAGATGAGTACACAAAATTAGCAAGAGGCAATATCACTTTTGGAAAGACTGCTTTGTGCATAATTTGTCATGAATTCAAAGTTATTCCTTTAGAAAATGAATCTAAGACCTCCCAGCTGCTGCTTTATTGGTCTAATAAATTACCATCTTGATGGTACAATGCATATACACTATACCCCATCCAAGCAAGCAAACCGTTAGAGCATCTTCATCTTTAGAGACGCATGTGTGACTTCAGAGATGTGTGCATGCCAATGGGAGATGTGAATGCAGTGAGGGATTACACAATGCCTCTATTCTTGAATTGATAATGAAAACAAAGGATAAGCTTTCAAAAGGGTAAGAGTGCATTGTAGGATTATGTCAAAAAAGTAAGTCCAATTGAAACAGCCCAACAAAGGTAGGTATCTAGCAACCCACTGAGACAAAGCAGACTTTTTATTCTAGGTTCTCTACACTATCCAAGTAAAAATCTCTTCTATACACCTGAAAAGGCCATTAGAATAAACAAAGAAGATATCCTCTTCGAAGTATTAGTTTCTCACTTAAACTTTGAACCCTAATCTTGTGTAGCTGGGACTTGGGGAGCTTAGCTCAAGTTTATACTAATGCTTACAGATGTATGGACTGAACATGTGTTCAGCGTCAATGCCTTCTACCTCAGCTTATTCCAGCCAGGTGGGCCATAACAAACGTTTACCACGACTCTCCTTCATAGCTGTGGTTTGCAAACATCCATACAAGGAAAGAACAAAATGCAGAAAAGCCAAAGAGTTGGTAGTTTAGCATTCCCTTCTTTACCTCTCTCTAGTGAACTGTGGATCTCATTCTAAGTTCCAACAACCTGATGTTCTGGAAACTTTCCATCATTTACAGGAAAACTTTAGACTTGCTGCATTATTGCCAATAGAGAAGTCTTTTGTTAGTACAAATACGTTTAGGGAGCAGTTTAAAATGTCTGCATTCTCATACAATGAAACCAATCCTTCACCAATATTTTTTTCAAAAATCAATGAAGAGGGCTGTTAGGAGGAAAACTGGAGGAATACTGCAGGAATGGGTGCGGGAATTTTGATTTGACACTGGCAGAGCAAAGCTTACAAAATAAAAGAGCACAAGAATTTGAGACAGATTTTTGATTTTGTTTCCCATGCACAGCATTACTTACCTGCATTTGAATTGAGTTCTTCATTTTCTGACTCTGTTCCATTTTGACTTCCACTTCCATGAAGGCTGTTCATTGCCATAAGTTTCATTTTCTGTAACTTCATCGCCTCTGCCATGGCAGCCGCTGTCAGACCTGGAAAAATATAAATAAATAAAATGCAACATCAAACCATACAATGCAGCACTGAAAAGATGAAGAACAAAACAATTCCTTTCAGTGAGAAGAAGTCACACAAACTCAACACACATTGTTAGTCCATTATGCAATGTTATTCTGGACACTAATTTTATTTTAGAGCTATTTCAGTACACCATTTACTTCTTTCATGTTTTTCTTTTTTTTTTTTTATAACATGTCTAACATTCCAAATTATTTATTTAATGGTAGCCCTTTTGATTATACTTTTACATATCATTTCCATTTCACTTTGATCACTTTGTCACTTTGATCACTTTCTGGTTGACTTATTTAGCTGCTACAAAATTTCCAAATACATTAGGTAAGACACAGCATTCCTTAATTTCAACAGTTCAAAGCCAATTAACCTGGAACAATCAGTGCTGTACTATTATATTATATATCCAAATATTATTGTCTTTTTCTGATGTCTGTTGGCTGGTTGATGGGATCAGTACTATTGTTACTGGAAAATATTATATTGGAAATTTTAGACAAGTAGAATATGGGTAATTACAAACTCGAGCCCACCTTTAAGAGACCATTAATACCAGCACAAATTTACAGAATTAAGGGGGGTTAGTGGTAGATTTTCCAGTGACTAAACCCCTATTATTTCCAATAGGAGAAGTAGTAGAGCAGTGTCAGGCTACAAGTTACCACCATGAGCATTTTTTAAATTCTTTTGATTTCCACTATCTTTTTTTCGTAAGAGTATACTTTTAAATTTTATCATTTGACTTGGACAGTAGGGGACCAGACTTTCTTCCAAACAGTATCAAATCTTTTACTCTGGGCAAGATGTGACTGGGAATACCTTATCTGAAGTTCATCTATCTTGCAGGAAACTACAGGGGCTAAGGCTATGTAACCAAAAAGATCTCTATGGATATAATTGCTTGTTTATTCAGTTACACATTAAACAGATTTACTGTCTTCCTCCCAGTATAGCATGACTTGTTTTCGTCGTTCGTAAAAAAACAACCTAAATGCTTCGTATCAGCTATTTTGTAATAGACTGTGCAAGAGTTTCACAAATTCACTGAGCTGCATTTACCAAAAAGCCCATGATTTTTTGCTAGTGGCACATGTTGTATCAACCCACAGAGATACCATACATCAAACCAGAATTAAATAATCTGCTGTTTCTCGAAAGTCCTGCTTACCAAGAGATCAGACACTGATTAAAGTGAACCAGTAATTTTCACATCCTATACTGCCACATATCCATAAATAAAAATACTTTAAAAGCTGCTATGTATTTGACATTTAGTTTTAGTTCTGCTGCTCCTATAATAGGCTTCACAGAAGTTCTCATTATTTTAATAAGCCTTCAGTAAGCAAGCAACCATAGGCTCCAACTGCATGGAGGAGGGATGTGTATTATCACTTATGGATACATCAACTTGCTTAACTTCAGCAAAGATATTCCTGATTACTATCAGGAAGTTGGAGATGAGAAAAAAGGAGGTGGGAGTTACACAAGCCCCCTTTTCTCCAGGCTGTCTGTATTCCTCATCCCATCTTGCCTAAGAGCCTCTCAACATTCACAAAAACAATCTGTGGTTACATACTCCTGTATTCCCAAAGCTCTCATGCCAGATCCAACAAATATTACCTACACCAA
>JANHGB010059983.1:7620-46306 GCA_026283785.1 Coracopsis vasa
ATCATGCCTTTCTTTGTGCCAGATCACATCTGGGGTAGGGCATTCAGGGCAAGCCCTCAGGAGAAATTGTCAAATAGACATTTCTGTCTCTTGAAGAACCACTTATTTAGAAAATTGGACCATTTTTCAAAGGAATTCCTGCCGTCATTTAAAGACTTCAATCTCTTTCTTTCCCCACATTAGAGATTGACTTTCTCTGAAATAAAAAGTAAACCAAAGCAGACAAAGAAGCAGAGTAACAAGATCTGTTTCTAATTCTGTAAACCAGATGTAATTTTAAAGTCCACATTTGCTGAAAACAGGTGGATTAGCTGAAGCCAAAATCTACAATACTGGACTTCTGGTTGGATGCCTCAATAAATACAGTCCTTTTCATCTCTGATTTCCCAGTTATTTTGTATGAATAGGAGCAACATATTAACCTCTTTAGAAGGAGAATGCTTCCCAGAAAATACTTTATCTCTTTCAGTTATTACTATTGAAAATGTCTGAGGGTTCTCACCATCTGAATATTTTAAGCAGGTTCACTCAGAGTAATCCAGATTGGCATTATTCTATTTAGCTCCTTTTAGCAGAATAATCCTCTAGTGAGTGAAAAGCCCTAAGGCAGCAGCTGATTCCAATTTTGTAAGAAAATCTTGTGGTTTCCATCAGGTAATGGGAAAAAAAATAAGCTGTAACTATGGAAAAAGCTGCAGTTTGTGCTATCAGATACTGGAGAATTCACCCTAGAAAAGCCCTTAGAAATATCCAGGTTACAGAAAAGACTAGTCATGAACATTGCAATTTAGATTCAGTACTAATGGTCAGACACAGATCTTTAGGACATTGGGCTTCATTGGTTCTGGTGTTTGAAGAATTGCTGTTTGCTGCATTGTCTCTAAGCAAAAAATATGCTAAATGCCACTTATGCTTTTCTTTGATATAAACCAAAAATGTCTCCAGATGTGTCTAGAAGAGCAGTTACATATCTAATTTGGCTGGTGTGCAGGGATTTGGCATTGATAGCTCCAAGACATCTGGGACTGGGCTGTTGTAAGGACTGGGTCCAGCATGAGGAATCCTTCACAACCCTCCACTCCTCACAGAACCTGCATTCATATGAGATGGGGTGCACTGGTTTTCTTTAACTGCACAAGCCATCTCATTTCCACTAGAAATATATCTACATAGCGCAGTAAAAACACTCAGATCACTGTAGCCACAGTGCTGAGGTGCATTAGCATGGCTGGACAGCTTTCAATACAGGACATAGCTCTGGTATTGCATATACCACATAGCTATAATTTATTTTGTGGTTCCACACTATGTCTTGGCTTCAGGATAAGTATGAGACTCCAAGGTAAAATCTTACTGAATCATAGTTTAAGTGATTGTATTTAAATTGATTTCCACTGAATAAGAATGTCCTCAGCATAATGAGCTGCTTCTTACACACCACAGCTACTGTCATGCTGCAACTGAGGCTGCCACCAGTGCTAGTTAGATTAGAGCTATCAAACCATTATTCAGGCCATACTGAGCTCCTAAATAAGAAGCATTCTTGCCTGCCTTCCTTTTAACACAAGTTTTGCAATTTAAATGTTTCAAATGTGATCAAAATGTCTCATTCTCCTGAATGGCTTCTTAGGTAAACTGTTTAGTTTTTAGAAAGAAAGGTGCCTGTGAGAACTATATAAGCAGGACAGAGCATATAAACTGGAACAAATTAATACCTCAATTAATACCTCAATTAAATGTACTTAAAGTTCACCATAATGATAAATGGTTAACTTTATCTTAAGCTTTCAAGAGTGCCTCAATAACCATGTATTAAATTAGGAAGATTTTTTGAATATGCTATATTGGCAGATGCTCATTAGAAGTATCCAGTTATGAAGGATGTATGTATTTTCTCAAGTTCTTTAAAGATTAATGGTTGCCCATATGCATCTGCCTTCCTACAGAAAAAAAAACCCTTCCTTATACTTCAGTAGGAAATATATTTTTGGTATGCTCAGTTTTGTAGGCTTCTTTAGTTGGCCCAGTCTCATTACTGGACTCCAAGCTACAGAAAAGGGTTATGCTTTTATATATTTAGATAAGCGATTCTGCACAATCTGGCTGTCCTCCTAGATTATATACATTATTACTTTTTTGAGCTTCCTTACTGCATTGTCTAATGAACTGTACCAGTACATTGGCTCAATGTGGTATTAAATCAGCCACTGCAAAGCTTTGTTAGTTGGGCCCTAAGCCCCCACTGTGCTACCAATTCAAAGCCACTCTGCGAGTGACAGAAGCACGCACAGCACAGGGACAGCTTCCAGCAAGGGAAGACTGTCATGCTGGCTCTTAAGGCACTGTGGCAGGCATTAGACACACCTTCGAAGGACAGAACATATGTGTAGCATGAGGAGTCACAGCTGTCTTGAAGCTTTTGATTAGCTACATAAATATATGTATGTCTTAGCAGCTCCAGCGTAGTAGAGGCTGGAAGCTGCTAAAACTCATGTTGGCATGCTCACACATGCTTTTACTAGAGCCATGTAGTGCACTCCTTGGACACAACAGGGAAATGAGCTTAACATGTTTAGCAGAGCATCTACATAAACATTACATTTTTGTGAGTAGTAGATTAGAAAAAAGTGCCCACTTGAAACCCATTTTCTGGATTTTTGTCATGATATATGAAACAGATGAGATAGATACATTAATATGAATTTATGATGTGTGATATGTTTTATGATACATTAAATGTTTGGGCATCACAGAAAGGAACTGAATCAGGCCTGTGATCCTTCTAAGTGTTTTGTAAGTGTCCCCTAATTTGTTACAGGTGCTTTTGTGTTCAGGATAGAGATATGTTAGCACTACTTTTGACTTTTGGACCTCTTTAAGACCTGTGTGTTGGTCCCTACTATTGTACTCAATTAGCTGAAGAATGGATGGACAATATCATGACATAGAAAAAAAGCCCTGATTACAGAGAGTTTAGTTTGTGGAATAATTTTTTCTGGCTTGAAAGCAGAATAATTTGATTAATTCCACTATCAATACTGTGCCCTTACATGTGTAATGTACATGCAAATATAGGTACAATCCATGAAATGGCGGGTACTGATAAAGATGTCAGCTTCATTAGTCAAATAAACTGAGTTCAAGGTTGGTAATGAATCATTTCCTCCATCATCCTTCATATCCACTTCTTGGAGTTTAGCAGGAAATTAGACTCTCTTTAAAACAAAAAAAAAAAAAGAGAGGTCACAAAAATAATCCTCCAAGCATCACCAAAATTCCCTTTTTTTCTCACTGATGCTCAGAAGCAGCAACTCCTCATTCCATTCACATACATTAACAGGAATCAGGCATTTATGTGTTGATGCTGAGTGTCTTCTGTTCGTTCTTTGGCTTGATTTGGCAGGGGGAATGTATCACAGCTTTACCTAAGACAGAACTTGTTGCAAGTGTGTTCTTCCTGGTGCTGTTCTTGTTATATAACTGACTTAATGCCTTGACCATTGTTGCAGGCCTGAAGTTTAGACTTTTTTGTGTGGTTTTAACCATTTTACTGAAGTTTCATGGGAACAGTTACACATATTTTTTTCTCCCTCTCATTTTAAAGCCCTGAAATCAGATTTCAGGCAGGCAGCTGAATTTGCAGAGGTTGGTGTGGTGTACAGATATGCTTATGGCTCATTTTCTCCTAAGTGTGGGAGAAGTCCCTTTTCGGTTCACTTTATAGCACTCATGACGCTGCCTCAGTTTAAGACATAAGGAGACCAAAATGCAAGATGTGCTTATTGTGTTCCTCCCATCTCATCATGAGTTGGTTGGAATTATTAGTGCATGCCTCCAAATCAGGTTTGGTGGGTCTAAAAAAAGCCTGAAAATCCCAGCATGGTAAATTATAAAATTCCTAGGAGAGAAGCTGAAAAAAAAAAAAAAAAAGGCATATTTTGCCATGGACATTTCCCCTTTTTCCTTCGAAAGCAGGGAGGCAAACTTCCACTGTTTCATATGTTATACTTTTTCCTAGTTACACCGAATATTTGCTGCCTTCCAAAGGAAAAAGTTAATGCCCAGGGAAACTGTGTTTTCAGATTCTAAGAGACAGATTATTGGACTGTTGTCCCTGTAATAAAATTCAGTACATCAAGTGAATGACTTGTTGTTTAGTGAAACATGGCACAACATCGATTGAAGCTACCCATTAAGTCAAGACATCAAACATACCCTTGTGACACTGCACTAGGAATCACTGTTGAAATTGCAAAACTTGCTCATAATAGCAACCGAGCACAAGATAAACATCGTCCTTAACTCATGCCATAGTGACATTAATGGTTCATGATATCACGCAGTGATCAGAGCCTTCAGGGAAGATATACACACAAAGGGACAATTTTCTTGGTGATCCATATCCACTTTTTATTGAAAAAAGTACACCAGATTTGAAATTGAATGGATGTTTACTTTAAAGTATCCAGAGAAATTCTGATCTGTGGGCTCTTTTATTGTCTTTTAAAGCTTCGCAGAAACCTAACCCCTGATGGCTCTAAACACGAGAGCCATCAGAGTGTTTTATCAATTAACTATTATAACAAAAAAAACCCCAAACAAATAATTACATTACTATGATACTGTAAGAGTTTTTCTGAACCTAAATTTATAAATGCATGCATAAATTCAGACTGTGATCAGGGCCCTGATCTTGCAAGCCTTATTTAAATACTCCTGTACACAAAGATTCGTGAGTGAATCTTGACTGGGTCAATAAGAAGCCAAATAGTCAGGGTCCAATTCCCTTCATGTAGATGCCAGCAAAGTGCCAGCTGCCTAGTTGTGTCCCTAAGGGGGTTTTATCTGATGGCTGATGGGCTGTACTATCACTTGTCGTTATTGTAAAGAAAAGTCAGATTTAAATTCAGCCCAGAGTTTGAGGACTTTTTGCACAGACGCACACCCTGTCTTTCTCCCCATCTGGCCATCACCATCCATCTAATGGCTGTGCTTATGTGTTGGGAACATTTTGGCAAGATGGCAACCCACAGCAGATTTCCCATCCATAACAACCCTCTACTAACATTCTTACAATTTTCCAAACCAGCCAGAAGAGATCTCTTCCCACACCAGGTTTTACAGCTGGTACAAATGTAGCTTTGCCATGACTCCTATGGCAATCATGTTGGACCTTTCTGGGTTATTTAATGTCATTCTAATCCATACTTCTGGCTGAAAGCAGAGACTGTAGAATTGCCAGACAGTAACACCTGAATACTAAATTGAGCCACAATGCTTTTTACATGTCTAGTTTCACATGTCAGGTGTGCAAATTTGGTACACTTAAAGTGACTGGTGCATACATACCTTTTGATAACTGTTCATTTGCTTCACACATAAATACTGGTTTGAGGCTTTATTCATAGTCTTCAGAAGCAATTTACTTCCCTCAGGGGAAGGCAGTACCATTAAATGCAACTCTGATTCTTCATGGAATTTTTAATCCTTTGGGGAAAAATATATTACAAATCAAAGTAAATAATGTTTTCTTTTTATATGAAAGATACTAAATTATCTCACTACAGTTGCTGAATTTAAAGTTTTACTTAGTAGAAACTTTCTTTTTTGCCTGCCAATACTTCACAAAGGGTCCAAATGTTCTATTAATTGAAATCTGTGATAGATAAAATAAGCCTTCAAATTTAGTGGTAGGAATAAAGTACGCACAGGATTCCCTTGCTTGTATGTATCTGAAGGTGTTAAAAAAATCCCAAACTGTCCCTTATATATTCATAGAAGTGCCAAGCATCAAAGTTTTTTGATTGCATCATAAATAACACTTTGACAATACTGGTAATTTCAAGGGATATTCCATATCTAGGACAGTGGTCAAGTAATGTCATATTTATGTTCGCCATCTTGTCACTCTTTTATCGTCTTACTTGAATAGCTCAACAATAAATATTGCCATTTATTAGTATCATCTGAGAGCAGCTTGCTAAGAAAGATCTCTCAGCTCTTCAAAATACTTGCTATCCCCCTGCAAACTGAAAGTGCAAATGTCTGCATAGAAATATTTGTCTGGAGACAAATGCAGTTTCCTAGCACCTATCTTTAATACATCATCTCTGGTGCTTGGTAATAGCATAGAACAAGAAGTGCCATGGGAGATAGATACTACAATCTAAATGAGCCAATAATAAGAGCAGTCTGTAGGGAAGCAGCACAGTAATTAAGACCCAGCAAATTCTGACATTCCCTTGAGTGGCTCGTGAACTGGAATAACCATTCTGTTTTCCACATGCAGGTGAAGAGAGGACATCAGTGAAACTGCAGATTGAAAATGTCAGTGCACCACTCATTCAGAACTGTTGCTCTGTAGTGGACTTTGCAGGTTACGTACAAGCAATGGAAGGGGATTCCCAGCTTTGCAGGAATTTGTCTGGAGATGAATACATGTCTGCATTTTAACTGTTCTCTTGAGTGTCTCCTCATCTCCTCTCCAGTGTATACACACACATGTGCACACACACACATTGTGATTAGTAACAAATAACTCTGGACTATTGTTACTCAAGCAGACCCTGAGTTTAAAGAATGATTTATTTACACCTGCTTTTTCTTTTCATTATTGTCGCTTCCACAAATAGTTTTCTTATTTTAACACACACATGGTTTAATATAGTGAAGAATTCTGTAGGCGTAGCCAGGGACTAAATATTAAAATGAATTCTCACCGAGTAATTTCCATCACCAGCAGATACCATGGTGGTAGAAAAACATCATCAACCACTCATTGCAGTTCATATTTTTCTGAGCTTTATTTGGTTTGTGCTGAAGTCATTGCGAATATATATATTAACACAGAGTGAGTAAACTGACACTCCAAATTATCATCTGGGAGATGCAAATAGTACTTTGGAAGGAAAAAAACACATCTTTGTTACATAAAAATGCCTCCAATTGGCACTGGAGGAAGAAATGATAGAAGTGCTAGTGATTAACATATCTGGAAGCTGGGAAATTCTTTATGATATACAGTGAAATCCCAGAAGAAAAATGAAAAGAGGTTGAGAACGAACATATTTGAATAGCAAACTGAAGATATAATCTATGATAGGTATGTCAGAAGCAGAAGTGTTTTATGAAGTATTACACTTTTGAGTATGTTTTATTTAATGCCAGATCTCAAAAGCTAAGGTTAAAATGATAGAGGTTTTAGGAGGTGCTATTCTGCATTGATTGATATAATAATATTAATTCCCGGTCTCTTGATTAGTGATGCCAAATGTTCTCTGGTGTTACCAGGAATCAGCTTATCTGTGGCCCTCCTAACTCTTGGTCAAAATATCAATATTTTTGTAAGAAATACGATACATATATATTAGAAGACATGGTAAATTTTCAGCATGATAACCTTAAAAAACTATATCCAGAACATTTTCTTGGAGGCAATATAATTTCTTAGGGTTTCTTTGCTATTTCAAAGTCTTCCGATACGAACACAAAGTGCCTAATTTTGAAAATGTTTCTGCAAAGCCATTTGGAAGTTCAAACCAAGTGAGCCATTCATACCTATACTCTCAGTTCTAACAAAAATCTCGCTAGGTGGACTCCACTTCCTACAAAATGTCTCCAACCTCCCGTCTTGTTGAGCAACTCAAGTGAAGTAGCTTTCACAGTGCATCTGGGAGCCAGGCTGTCCCACTTTCCACAAAACAAGGATATAAGATCTCATAAGTATGGGTTTTCATCACTTTGTTGATTTTCTTGTTTTGTCTGAAAGTCACTGTAATTTTCCACATAAAAGTATGGAAGATGATGTTCAGAAAAGAAGATTTTTCCTAAAATTGTCAGTAAAATTTTCCGGTTGACTCTAGCATTCACATTGTCATGGATTACATTTTGGGAAAGAACTTGTGTGCTACTTCCTTTGGTGGAAGCGATTAATATTTTTTGCTAATGGACATTATGCATCTGTAAAATACACAAAAGCCATTCCAATAACTTTAGATTTTCACTTGCTGAAACCAGACTAGAATTTAACCCATTATTCTTTATGGGTGAAGAGGAGAATAATGCCTTATGTTGTCATAAGGCAAATTATTTGTAGCTATAGACACCAAAATCAGCTGCAGCCATAGGCATTTGGCCCCATGCTTATTAAACATTAATATTTTTGTCAACAGATGGATTTTGTACTGCTGATATCCTGACAAGTCACTAGAATGAATCTGAAGATTCCCAGCCGTAACACAATCTTATTTTAACCTTGGTTATTTTAAAAAAACACAGGTTAAAAAACATGACAAGCAATGATGCTTAATGCAAATGCCTCACAGTGTGTGTTACCTGGTAACCAAATGGATGGCATGTTGGAGAGGGAAGTGACAACAGCAAGTGAACATATGCCAGATCAGCTCCTAGCAGATACAGAGGTGGTCACCATGGATTTTGCCACATCGAAAGAAAAGATCATTATCACCTAGTGTCATTTTCATGGGAGAAGAAATCCTGATTTTCCTTTTACATGCTCCTGTGAAGGCAGAAGACATTCATAGCCTGTGGTATCAGAAGCTGCTGGAAGTGTCACTTTTGTCTGTCCACAAGGCAGAAAATTTCCCACAAATAGGAAAAAAAACCCCAAAGTACCACATTTGCCCATTGCAACAAACTTGTAAAAGTGAACTGCAGCATCACGGGAGAACCTGGTCACAGTACGACCTTCACTGGTCAAACCAGGAAACTATTTCTTGGGAAAGATCAAGATTTACTTTCTTTCAGTGGGTTCAAAGATTCATTTGTTTCACCTGGTTTTTCCTCAGAAATAATACGCAAACCTGGTGTGCTGGAAATTCATCATCTCAAAACCACAAGGCATTTCTTTGGGTTGGGAGAGGCAACCTGACAGCTCTGTCACACAGGGATTTACCAGGGGTCATGTTCTAAAGCTGAAGTAAAAACTTGAGGTATGATCATAGTATCCAAATAGATTGTTTTCCATAAAAACAGAAAAAGCAAACAATTTTCCTAGAGAAAAATGTACTTTAAAACATTTTTTAAAGGATTGCTAAAATAGCCTACAAAATAAGTAGAAACTGAAATGATGCATCTAGGAACTAAAATACTGAAGCATCATAAAAATATTTCTATTCAGGGAGGCATCGGTGTGTGTTTTTCATTTCCGAGAGATACACAGGACTAACACACTTTATGCTGCCTTTGAAGTGTTTGGGTTTGCAAAGTAATCTTAAAGTAGCTTCCAAAAATGGCTGGTTTTCTGAAGCTATTCTTGGCTGATGCCTTATGTTGCATCATTTTAGATTAACGCTGTCAGTAGAAATGTCAAAGGCCCAGGAGAATGAAAGTAAAACGATGAGTGCCAGACAGTCTGCCATACCTTTATAGAAGTGACATACAGTTCTGGACTCTCATAGTTCACTTTTTAAGTCTGTATCAAGTGGCATAATTTGTACTTCCATATGAGCTGCAGAACTCAGCCTGTCCCAGGACCTATGGCAGATTTCAAACTATCTTTGTTACTGGGGAACATGCTGGAAATAGCCAGCTTAACAATACTCTGATTTCATCTATGAAACTTCAGGCTTCAGAAGGAAGAATGAAATCCGGCTGTTAGCAGAGAAGGCACTAAATCAGATCATTAGCACAATTAGTGATAATTATAAAAAGGCCAAAGCCTGGAAGAAAAAACAGTGCTATTCCCCAAGGAAATGCTTCTTAACAATAGATGCTTCCTGTTTCTCTCATAAGACCATGGGAGCACAGTTTGTACTTGTTCAAACCACAGTTGGAGCATCTTACTTTGTTAAGATCCCTATCTATTTGTTCTTCAGTTATTTTCTAGATTTGTCAGTCTCCTCCGTCTATTAAATATATCCCAAATAACTAATCAAAAAGCTTTTAAGAATGTTTACATGCAAACACAAAGAATAAATTATTCAGTATCTGAAATCTAATCATACACAATTTTCTGGAAAGTACCTAACTATGTGCTTACATCCTCCCTCAGGAAAGCAGTAGGCATTCATCAGAGAAACACAGGGCTCCTGGCATCTGGCTTTGCTGTACTCATTGAGCTATGGCCCCAACCTGGAAATGGGGTTCATACTGTTAATTCCTAATTTCCTGATAGACTATGTAGGGGGAGAGAGGCTGCAGGGATGCAGTTTGCAGGACCAAATTTCCAGACCACTTCTGCAATGCTGATGTCCCACTCATGCTGCCCTTCAAGCCTCCCCGTGCTTTAGGAACACTTCTATCCAGACGGCCCTGCCACTAGTGTTTAAGGGTCTTCTCCTGACCACATTGGTTACTGGTTCCGTCACCGGATCTTCTTGTATTTAGGCCTGGCTGGCACCTCAGGCACCTAAGTGATCAACTGAATGGCTTTCTTGTGTCTAAGTGAAGCCCTGTATGACATGAAATGCCCTCTGTTCTTTGGTTTTAGGAGGGAGGTCTGAATTACAGACCTGCCAAAAGAGGGATTCTGCCATTGAAAAAAAATATATAAAACCAGCAGAATGAAAAAATCAGGTGTTACTTTTTCCCCAGCATTTGGAAGATCAGCACCAGTTTTTTTAAGCTAAATGTATTCAGCTAATACTGTTGATGGCAGTCCTATGCTTGCAATAATAAGCAGAGGATATTTGCAAAACATTTTTTGTCTGGCATCTGTAGGCAGAGATCTTGACCTCGTAACTGTACAGGGAAGATTTATGTGCATGCAACACTGCAGTTCCTAAACATGTTCCCACTGTTATTTAAGGAAACTGTTACAGCTCCACCATGGTTTATTTAATCCTTCTATAGATCCACTCTGATCTCAGCACATGGGTGTGTTTTTTGTCATTGCATGTCAAATGAAAGGCATTGCTTAATATTTTTGTTAATGAGGACACGAGAGATGGAACTTCCACTGGAGCCTTTGGCCACAGGGATTTGTTTCTAGCAATGTGTCATCTCCACTTCAGTTCTCAGTTACATTGATGGCATTACTCAAGTGACAAAAATAGCAAGATTATTTCTCATGTATGTATGCATTGGAGTTATTTGCATGAGATTGACAGGGAATGCCTGCTTGTCCTTAAAAACAAGCCAAAAAAGGAAAATACCGTATGATGTTGCAAAATGGCACGTGAATTACCTCACTTTCTCATCTCAGTCTGTCTCTCACTACAACTCATGTTATAGACACGGTAGAATACTCTGAAGCTTGAAATGGATCTACCACTTAAAGCCAGAAGACTCTTTTAAGCTTGCTAATCCATTGGAAAAATAGCTCATTCCTTTGGCCAATGGACACTATCAATTGAAAACAGTCTCAACACTGAGATTTTATAAATGAAAACAGATACACATACAGAAATATATACATTCATATATATGTAAGTTTAAATGGTTTATATTTATATTTACATAAACACACATGTGCATATATATTTTGTGAATATGTATGTATCTTATGCATGCATACATACTTACATACAGAAAGAAAAAGGTATTCCTACAAAAGAATGTGGCTGTAAAGAAAAATCACTTTTCTGCAATAGTTGCAAGCAAGCGTTATTGAGCTGCCAGTAGGAAAGTTAAAATGACTGTACAGAGTTAATAATTTGCTTAATTTTAATATCTAAACTGAAGGGGGGGGAAATAATGGAGGAAAAAAGGCAGAAGCAATTAACATATTATTTTTTTTTTTAAATACCTACCAGTTAAATAAAGCTGGGCTTGCCATTATTATCATATACATACAGTCCTGCCTTTTGAACGGTTGCGTATCTTCTGTGAGAAGGTCACCAGATACAATTTTTAATGTCTAACTATAAAGGGAAAAGAATCTAACAAATTTCAAGCATTAGCAGAGTTGGGTGCATGCCTACATGCATCTGTAGGGGTGCTGGTGCATATCCATATGCATGAGGATGAAAAGCAGGAATCAAAGAGTCTGAATGATCTGGCCAAAAGAAAGAGCTACTTGCCTAATATTTGTTTAATGGCAGGTTGCTACTATAAAAATTTACTGATAGTCTTTTGAAGTCAGAAGCTAGAGGAATCACTTTATTATAGGACACAGGGAGATCTGAAGGCTGGATGCTTTCTCTGAGCTGTATTTCAGTTGAGATCATGAGAAATCCTAGCCAGTAGAGAGCATTAATGAGAGGCTTTGCTGGATGTTTATGGCATCGACCTCACAGCAGTTGAGGAGAAGCAGAAGCTATTAGCACGGGAGTTATTTACCAACTTCTCAGGCAGTTTCTGTTGTGGTTCATTTCTGAATGTCCCTCTAATTCTTTTCATTTCAGCTGTGATCTCAGTGTGCACTAGAAAAAATCATGAATATCTGACTGACAGAAAACTCTCTCTTGTGTGTTTCTGTTGCCTTGTGGATAAATGAGACACACGGGAGAAATAATTACTCTGGGTCAGTGCTTCTGTCCCCCACTAATCATAGTTTCTAGAAAGCTGTTAAGAGCATTGAAAACAAAATGAAAGGTTTTGTTTGGGTTGTCTCTGTAATTGTAACTTCTCAGATGGTGTTTTAAAGGCTTGATAGATACAAGACAAGAACATGCTAACACACACAATCTTTATGGAAATTTATTAGTTGAGTATTTCCTTTCATGCCCTCTGGCACATGAGACTTCAGCATATATATCAGTTTATTTTGTCCGTTCTACAGCCCACATTTCTAAATAATAACTGAAGCAGTACTGAAGACAAAGACTTGGCAAGCTTAAAAATGTAGTAGATAGTTACACAGGCAGCAAAAATAGCTGGTTCTGAAAGCAAATACTAAGAAATACAAGGTGGTTTAGATGCATAAACCCCTCAGGTTGTATAGCTCAGTTGTAACTATTTAACAAATGATCTGATAGGTTGTCTTAGAATAAATTCTGACTGTGGCATGCCAGTGAGCAGACTACAGTATCCTTCACTGCCTCTATATCTGCCTATCACTTGCTCGTGCTGATACTTCTCTTAATGGCTTGGATACTGAGACGATCTCAAGTGTAGATTTTCATGGGGAGCAGAGTGGCACACAATATTCAAACAATTGGGATATAAACATATAAAAATGGTACTGGCAAGGATAGGTACAGGCACAACCTACTACATGTATTTTTCCAAAGTAAACCTAGATTTCTCTTTACTCACTTTAGTAATGTGGCAGGACATAAGATTTGTAATTTAAACCACATCAGTGCTACCAGGACTTTGCTGCTCTTTCTTGGACACTGACCAGGATAACCCATTCCAAATGACTGTGGAACAGCATATTGATAGCATGAGTATTTTCATGGTCTGTTGTTAGCAGTATAGAGTTTTGATCCTTCATCTAGTACCACATATGCATGTTTAATTCTACTGCTTCAGACTCGTTTCAATCTATGACAGTGTGCCACTTGGCTCACCAAGGCTGAGCCTCTGAGTTAATCTGACCTGTTACGGAAACTCAGAGCTTCATGGACTGCGTCAGAGGAGCACAGCTTTGCGTATTGATAAAACACTGCATATTCTTATCCTCTTTAAATCCATTTCCTTTCAATCTCCATGGCTGTCTGTGCTGGTATATGTTCTTATACACAGGTCATGACTGATTAGCATATAATTATGAAAGGAACGGGTTAGCAATGTGGTGTTTTTAAAGGACAGAGGGACTCTTCTGAAGTCTTTAAAAAAGACTTAAATGCACATTGTTAGAGAATTGTTTCTGAGTGCGGGTTAATGATCTTGCTGGCTCAGATGTGGATCTGGACTGCCAGATTTGGAAACAATGATCAGAGGAAACTATGAGACAGTTAATTATGTCCTGTCTGACATTCATGACATGTTAAATACTTCTGCTGGATACTACAATTTTCAGATTAGATCAAACATCACTTACTGTGAATATTACCTTTAATTTTACCTTTCTAGAAATACTGCTGGGATTCGAGGTATTAAATTTTATGTAATAGATAACATCATATAGTTAGGGTGCATTATGGTCAGGGTTTAAAATAACAAGCATGCCTTACTATTTTGTTGTTGAGTAAAATAATTTGGTTTTGAACAATTCTGTGTTATTTTCCTGACTGAATCGATAAATCAGTGCTAATAGTGTTCATTCAATTTAATGAAGTTTTAGCTCTAACATTTATGAAGCGGCATTGTCATATATTCAGTGTTATTTCAGTCTGAATATCTGATTTCTTAATGAACTAGTCAGCTTATTTCCATGTAATTTGACAGAAATAATTTCAACAGATACAGTTCCTAAAAGAGTACATTATTTTTTCTTTAATTCTTGGATAACTAATACTGGAATATTTTAGAAATATTAGAAAAATATTCAGTAGCTGAAATTTTTCCAGATGTCCCACTATTGATCATTATGACAATGCCATGTGTTTATCTGAGTTATATGTAGTTTAATTGACACTCTACAAGCATAAAGAAGATGGTATTTTATTTTGAACTTAAATTCAGCTGGCTCATGTATGTATAAAGACATGAATCGTGAAGAAATGTTGAAATCAGGTTAAGCTCAAAAGCCACATAGTTAACTCACCAGTTCTGGCAACAGTTTTGTTATTGTTAGAGTTGCTGTTGTATTTTGCAAAGCAATTCAAAGGCTGTTGTTCTATGGTAGCCAGTCTAGAAAAACATGACTTGAAAGTTTTGTATCATCAGAATTATGAATATATCCTTGTACAAGAGAAGTTGCCTTATGTTCAAATTCAGTACTATACTATAAAAGTTCAATGCCATAGATGACAGATATGATAAATACTATACATTCAGTGCTATGAAATGATGGGAACAATCTCACAGCCACTCATGGAGGAACCACTTTTTTTCAGCAGCCCTGAAAATTTAAAAACTAATTATTTGAACATAAGCCTATTCAGTTTCTGCTGCAAAGCTGCTTTTTGGGCTGGCTTAGCATTCATTCTGTGCTGCTAAGTTAGACAAGAATTTCCCCTGCAGTAAAATCAGAGCATTGTTTTCAATATTCTTTTTTTCACTATTCAAAAAGCAAAGCCTGAAAATAGGAGCCATCTGGTGAGCAGCACCAGCTCAGTGCCAGAGCTCTTGCATGCGTCCATGATCCTTGGGGCAGCCAGGAGGTAGGTGGGGTCTTCAGGCAGGCGTGGGTAGGTCTCAAACCACTAAGTGGTTTAGTGGTTCAAAGCTGCACCAGGAGAGGTTCAGTTTTAACATTAGGAGCATTTCTTTACTGAGAGGGCAGTCAAACCCTGGAACAGGCTTCCCAGAGAGGTGGTCAATGCCCCAAGCCTGCCAGTGTTTAAGAGGCATTTTGGACACTGCCCTTAATAACAGACTTTAACTTCTGATCAGCCCTGCATTAGTCAGGCAGTTGGACTAGATGACTGTTGTAGGTCCCTTCCAACTGAAATATGCAATATGAGTCTATCCTATCCTATCCTATCCTATCCTATCCTATCCTATCCTATCCTATCCCATTCACTGAAAGGCTTTAGGGAATGCTGATATTCAGGATACATATTATTGCTATTTGTTTAATGGTGACACATGGGTGAGAATTCAAACTAGCCAGTTCACAGAGGCTTGGGGGCTGGTTTTGGTGAGTATCTCATAACCACCTTGTAGTTTTAAATGTTCAGCATGCAGAAGAGAAGACTCCTGAGATCTTATAACAGTCTTCCAATATCCAAAGTGGGCCTACAAGAAATCTGGAGAGAGACTTTATACAAGTGCCTGTAGCAACAAGACAAGAGGGAATGGCTTTAAACTGAAAGAGGAGAGATTTAGATTAGACATTAGGAAGAAATTCTTCACTATGAGGGTGGTGAGGCGCTGGCACCGGTTGCCCAGTGGAGTTGTGGATGCCCCATCCCTGGCAGTGTTCAAGGCCGGGCTGGACAGGGCTTGGAGCAACCTGGTCTAGTGGAAAGTGTCCCTGCCCATGCAGGGGGGTTGGAACTTGGTGATCTTTAAGGTCCTTTCCAACCCAAACCATTCTGTGATTCTACAATTTTGTGCAGATTCTGCTTGATTCCACTGATGAGATTCCAGTCAAACTCCAGAAAAAATCAGTATTTGGAAACAGAGCATCACTGTCAGATACCAGATTCTAATTCTCTAGGGTGTGATCTGCAGCTTCACTGAAATTCATGAGAACAGGATTTAAACCAGGCTGTGATCCCTACAGCTGCCATCCTGGCTTACCTTTCAGCTTGTAGAAAACAAGCCAGCCTCTTTTAACATCCAGAAACTGCATATTTTTCATGAATATCTATTTTAAGCATGATATTAGAAAGGCAAGTCTAGACAATATTGAACAAATGCAGACCTTTATGTATGTCATAAAGGAAAATGGGAGCTGTCTCCTAGGGCTACAACAAAGTATTAAATATGGCATATGAAAAGAATCTCCATTAAAATGAAATGTGCAGTGGACTGCATTATTAATACTGAAATTAAATGTGAACAAATAAGACAAGGAACTGAATGAATAAATAACCCATTTAAAAAGGTCATTTTAATAGTTCAGAACCGCTCTACGGGATAATTTGGAAAGGAGAAAATATTTTATTTTCAAGCTGTGTTGAAATAAAAGCATATTTATAGCTATATGAATAATAACTTTATGTGAAAGTATAATGCTGAAATGTAAGTTAGCGTGTTAACAGGTTTGAACTCCGTAAAACTATAGACTCAAGTGCTGGTAAGTGAAAACAGACTTTTACCTTTGCAGGTCAGACCAGTTAAATTCCATGCAATTTTCCACATGAAACCTCAGAGACTTTGGTTCTGGAATTCTAGACATGTTTTTCGTATTCCCCAGTCCCTGACTTCACATGTATATTTCATTGTTTGACAATTCTAATTGCTGTTTCTGTAAGCAAATGACTTTATACACACAATTAAGACCACCATAACAAAGTACTGATAACTGAAATTTGTCTGCTGTATATTTAACATATGAGGCAGAGCTGAGTATATTTCTGTATTTTTTCTATATATTTCAAACCTTAATATATGTGCTTGTGTGCATTTTCATGTGCTTGTACTTGTAAATTAATACTATGACAAGAACATTTCTAAATGGTCACATAGCTGTGTGGTTAGTCTAAGTTGCAGGATAGGGTGGAAGAGTTGGACAGAAAATAACACTTCAGCAGTTTTTAGAAGGTGTGAAAATCATCCAGAATTCAGGCTAATTAATGTAGCTCCAATTACAGAATACCATGAAAGTGAAAATGTATTTTGACACACTCTGTTGTATCTCAATAAAGATTATTCATTTACAGTTCTAGCCTCTGCTGTCATTTTGCTACCGTCTTTGGGTTACAGGACCTTACCAAGGAATTGCTTGTTGAGTTCCCTTCAGTGAAGGAAAGCTGATCCATACCACGTGATTTTGGAGACATGAAACACTGTGCTTTACACAGGGATTCAGCCACCTTACCGAACTGAACTATGGCTTCTAGCAGCAAATGCACCCCGTGCTGCAGTGGGTAGTGCCTTGTTGGGCATATGGAAATCCCAGGCAAAGGGCTGCAGTGTCCACATGGAGCAACTCTGTAGTACACACAGGGATGCTCTTATTCTCATGCTGGTATTCTCCAGTGTGTACAGGACTACCTGTTCAGATAAAAAAATATGTGAGAGCTCCCCTTTTTGGACTATATGATGCCAGTAGGTCTGCATCAGCATAAAACTGAGCTTCCTTTAGAGGTTACTCCTTCAAGAGGAGTCATGCTTTTCTTTGGCTTTGATGTGGCCATGATCACATTATTTAACAAATTTGATATCTCAATATTAGCTAAAAACTCATATTAATTTCTTAAAGAAAATATTATTCCTCATGTTCCAAGATACTGTCAGAATACCCTTCAAATTAGGGATACCTCATGGAGAATTTACGAATATTGTAGTCTTGTTTTGTGGATTGGCTTCCCAGGTATGCCATGATAAGTATATCCTCTTGTTCATTGCTGTCCTGCCATAAATTCTGTACACAGTACAACTGCCAAAGTCCCAAAGCTGCTACCACTCCACAAAATAATATTTCTGGTTATTTTACTGATATTTTTGCCAACTTCAGTCTTAGAGAACTGGGCAACTGAGTCCAGCTAAGCCTGAAATTTGGAAAGTTCACATCAGTTTGGATATGGAACTGGAGTCAGTTCCTGACCTGGTATAAATTGTTCCATAAATCTAAAAAGTCTCCTTATAGACGTTTTCAAGGAAGCTTCAAGCTTCTGAACATGCAGAGTCTCTCATAACTGATTTCAACCCAATGCACATCAGTGAATTGTAACGTTACATTGGAAAATTCTTAAAACAGTCCAGATGCCCGTAAATCAAGAAAGCTGGTGTTGACTGCTGGCACAGAAAGTGAATATTTGACTTTAAGACAAAACTTTAACCTTTTAAATCTGTGTATTAAATAGGAGTAAACTCACCCAGACTGCTGGGATTTTGGTAGGCTCAGAATCTCATTACTGTTTACAAAACACCTTTCAGATTTCACCTTTTCAGAGAGGGGGAGAAGCTACAGGCTACAGAAAACACCAAGCTAAAGAACAGGATAATCTATATTTTAAAGTCCCAAAGATACTGGCCTTTGTCTGGGCCTTGTGGGCAGTTCAAGAAACCAGTGAACTATACCTGGGCATCTATTTTCAGCGATTTTCAGGCTACAGCTTAATTTTTCATTCTAGACTGAAGAGCTATCTGAAGAGATAATACTTTTTAAAACTAAACAAGAAAAAAACAAATGAAAAAAGCACCCTCTTCTGAGTTGTTGTCACAAAGGTAGCTAAGGCCAGCAAGAGATAAAAGCAGAAGCAGATAAGAGGGCCTGGGACAGCTTCCTGGGACAGAAGACGGCTATTACCTAAATGAGAGTGCAGAGACACTGGATCTGATGGAGCAGAAGGAGGAAGAGCTTCAAGGACATCTGCTTGTAGAAAACACAGCTGACAGTCCTAGAAGGGTGGACTACCATCTTTGAGTTGTAAAAAGGTTTTTGAGGTTCTGTTGGTAGTGGAGTGAAAACAAAAGTGTAGGAGAAATCTCCGGTCTGCAAGAGCGAACAACATAGTCAATAACCTCTGAGATATGACCTCCCTTGGTCATAATTGGTATATAATGTGAAGAGAACAATGCACTGTATATTTTGCATCTCATCGTTATAATTGACGTGATAACCTTATCAGGAATAAAAGCAGTAAGAAAAGTAATAAGTTTTATAAAAATGCTCTTTTATACTTTTTAAAATGTATCATACCCACATCCATTCTTTTTGATATCAAAGCTATTTGAATAGATAATCCCTTTTTTCCACTCAAATATTGAGTGAAAAGGAAACAAACAAGCTAATTAATAATGATTAAAATGTCATCTCTGCAACAGAATAACATCTTACAATGATTTCCTTTGTCTAGATTTGATTCAGCTCTGTTTTCAATGAGTTTTCAAAGATTTTCCCAACATGAATTCTACATTATAAGCTGTGAAAACTCTTCTCCATGTGTGGAACAGATATGGTTCTACTAAATCTTGCAGATTTTCTATTTGTTTTTTTTATTAAAACTTGAATGTTTTGCTACCATGAGATTATGCTTCCATAATGCTGTCATGTCATAAAATGTGTAATTAAAAATCTTATATCTGTAGAGGGGCACACTCCACCTTTCTTTTACATCTTTAATAATTTACTATTTTTTGACAGTCAGTGGGGTTGTTGTAATTTCCATTGGTGTAAACCAATACAGAATTTGTCCTAATGAACCATATTTATTTCTGCTATAATTCTATTTAGTTTAGTGGTTTAGCTTAAGGGTGAATTTACCTTTAAATATAGTAAAACTTACTTTTTATAGAGAGCTAAATTTTGAAAAGGTATTTCAAATAACGGTGTTTCTTTTCATCACAGCAGCCAGCAGCTGAGATTTCCCTACCAATACCAGAAATAACAACAATTTTGTTTGGACTTGCTTCAATGCATTTCAACTTTAAAACAGCTTTACGGTTCTCAGAAGAAGGCTTTTTCATAATCTGATTTATAGTGATTTCAGGCACTTGGCTAAAAGCAAAAGGGGGAGGGGGAAAGGAAACAGAGTCTAAAGGCCAAAATCAACTACAATTCAGCTCTATTTATAAACAGAAGCACCATAATACGATGCTTTCATTGGCAGTTGTCTCCATGCTGAAATGACACTGTGACCAGTTACAAGGTTTGAAATGAATTATAAAACACTGAAAGGAAATTAGCCTTTACTGCTCCGTTCAACTACATCAATTGCTACAGCATTTTATTTCTATGGGGTGATATATACAGTAGCTTGGTCTTGTAGGACCAGAGCGTTAATGACATTACCTATCATTTTTAACAAGGATGTGCATGATAAATTGCTGCTGTATGCAAAGATGAACAGGAATACGAATAAAACACACTTGCTTGGCATTCTTCCCATTTCATGTGCCGTACAAAGGAAAGATTATGAATTCTCACAATGCTTTTGTAAAGAAGGGAAATACCAATTACAATATTCCAGGAAAAGGCTGTAGCTGCAACTACATGTATTTTTAAGATGTGACGTTGTTAACACCAAGTGGATCTTTAAAAACCGCACTGTGCACACCCCCCTATTATCTATGTTGTTATCCAGCAATTCAAAAGCACAGGAAAACCCTTAAAATACAGAAATATAAAAGCCTTCAGAAGCCTCATATGTGGTTGTCACGAAATCTCTAGAGCAACCTTCCAAAACCCAGCTAGAAATTATCAGAGTATTCTTTTCTTGGAAACAAAATGATAGCGTATACGCTACAGATTGTCTAAGCTGAAATTATAATTAGTACATTCATAAATGTACGCACTGATGATTTTGTTGTTATTGATATAATTAATATTCTGGTTTTAACCATTTCCAAACTGCAGGTAGAGCAAGGGAAAGAAATCCCCAACATATTAAATGTTTCTATGACTTGTGAAGTCCAGAAGCCCTTTTGACAGTGGACTGAAGTGGGTGCCTGGAGAAAACAATACAGTTCTCCAAGTATTCTCTCAGACTCCAACTCTTGGCGGCATAAAGACTTCATTAGGATGATGTAGGTTTTGTGTATTCGTGTATCCTCTTTGGAATTGTTTATCTAGAGGTTTACCATAGTCCTGCATAAACCTTAAATACTTCCACTTTCCAGGAACAGGGAGCTTACCTGTGTTCCTTACATGAAGAACAGTCTCTGTTCATCAGGGACCTGCCTTCTCCTAGCATCACTTCAGGTCTGCTGGCTCTTGTGCTAGAGCAGACAGTGAACAATGAGATCCTCTTCTCTTCCCTGCCATTATAACAGACCTCCGTCATGTTCTCATTCTCCAGACTAAAGTGATTTAGTTTATTTAGCCATTCATCATATGGAAAATGTACTGTACCTGTGACCATTCTTTCTATTTTTCTCTGAAGTCTCCTGTTGCTAATACGTCTTTCAGGAGCTGGGAGAACCAACCATGATAGCGATAGGAAAAACTCTTCTGTGCCATAGCCATACTATGCACCAGACCTCATTGATATACTACACGACATTGTAGAAAGCTTAGACTGGGGTCCCACCAGTGCAATCCCTTCTTCAGTGTTGTCCAGATTCTGTGGGCAGCTGTCATGAGCAAAGTCAGGTATAACATATCACAGCTATTTATCTAAAAGCAGCAAGCACATGGATCGCTATAATCAGGTCTTTGCCTGGGAAAAAGGACTAACAAATATAAGATGGAAAAATTAATTTTTGCAAACTGATATGTAATTGACCGAAATGAATGTGAAAGAACATTACATGCAATCAAAACCAGGTGGTAGTGATTCACCTCCGCTTTGCACAGATTTAGATAGCTGTAGAGGAAAAAAAGTGGTGAGAATATGTCTGGAATTTCAGAATAGGAATCATAGGCCACAGGTTTTGGTTTGGGCCCACTTCTGTATAAATGCACTAACATGGATGCTTTAGTTCTCAGGATATTTTGCCCGAATATTTTTTCTGAGATTTCTTTTCAAAGTTTGTGAAAGAAAAATAATAGTGTTTGGAAGAAGAAAAGGTACCCAAAGTACTGATAGACAAGACAGAGAAGATTATACAAGCTTTCAGCCTAGTGGCATATTTTGTATCATCTTGTGATTGTGATGCTCTGAACGTGAGAGCCGTTTGAATTTTTTAGTGGTAAAAGCGCTTAAGCGTGCACCACATTAAAGGTTCTTAGATTCAAAACCAATGGAGTATATTCTGAATTCATCTCCAAGAAAACAGCCAGTGAAATGCAGGCAGCTGCCTACCTGACTGCTTCACATATGAAATATACTGGCTTTGCATAGAGTGAAACATATCACACTCATGAACAAGTTGCTGAATAGCTTCATGCTAATATAAAAGTCAATAACAGACTATCTTCATGGCCATTTCAGCACTTAAAGTAATTTGTGGGAACTTCAGCTGATAAAAGAAATTTCAGTTGGCTGACATTTAAGAAAAATAACATACTTCCAGCATTTCATATTGATAGAACAGGAGATCAGCTAGAATTGCATGAAATACTTCAGAAGAAGTAAGTTCCTATCTTTTCCAGAGGCACAGTCTGAAAATGGATGCCATGTCTAAGGACATTGCTTTGGAAGAAGAAACACATTTTGTATATATCAGGACTTGAATTTTCTCTGTTTCCTCTTAGAATACAAGGATATGCAAAGCTTTTCGTCCTCTTCATTCCTATCATAGCAAACACGTAAAGCTTTTGTCTTCTTTATAGGATGCAGCATAATTTTCTAGTTGCAGCATAAAATACAGCAACTCATTGTTAGGGAGGCTGCAAATCACACATTCAAGAAAGAAACACATCAACCATTATGAGTGAATTAATGCTTATGGTGACAGGTTGCTAGAAGTGCAGTCAGTATAAGAGCCCTAAGCAAGTCTGTGCAGGTCACAGATTTGTTTCTCTAATTCCTTACAGTTTAATAGTATAATTCTAAGAGTGATAACAATCTATTGGGAAAGAAGAGATGTGGCACTTGTGCATCCAACATTAGTCGTTCTGCTGGAAGAATACAAAGATTATAGGGGGAAAATGGTCATCTGCCCAGGGGATGAAGAAGACATGAATATGTTTCCAAATAAGAGGGGAAAGCTAATTTCAAATGCCAATGCATACAGTCTCCCAGAGGCTGTGCAATTTTCCCCTTTTTCCTTTAGTGAAGGGCTACTTCTGCCTCCCTCATGGTCTTTCTGGATACTATGACCCCCTAAGCATTCTCTTCATCTATATCTGTATGTAAAAAATAATTGATAAAAAATGGGAAGTAAAATTGAAGAACTGTCTGAATGGAACAGAAACACAGCAGGAATGGCATGAGTAGGTTTAGCTTAAACAGTTATTTTATTGAAGCAGAGAAAGCTGCAGCTGTGACAGCACAAAGCAAAGAAAAAGGGAGCCATTTGAAAGTAATCAATAGGTATAAAGTGAGGAGCTGGAGAAGTCATGGAGAGAGAAAAGTATGAGGATACTTCCTATTAGGAGCTGTAGCTAGAGGTCTGCTGGAGAGAGGAACCATCCATCAACAACTTGCATATAGGGTAGAGAAACAAGATTTTTTTTTTCATGCAACCTGTTCTAGACAAAAGGCACTTTGGGTTTCTCATTACAAAATGTGACATCTGTGATAGTAAAAGTAATTTGCATATGATCAGGAAGTGTCCAAGAACTAGAACTTTATGTCCCATTCCCAAAAAAGATAGGAATCTCCGGTAGGAGACATATCTGAGGCACTGCCAGTAACTGATCTGGGATGGGGCATGTCCCTCGGGATCATTTCTACATCAGTTTAAATAAACCCCTCAAATGCTGGCTAATAAACATTTCTCTGAGATGGACATCTCTTCAGGGTAGAAAAGAGTTCAGCTGAAACTGCCAAGTAAATCAAACCAGGCTTATTAGCCTGTAATGAATGGTATATGTGAACTGAATCAGGTGAGAAGAAAAGAATTACACAGCAAAATGGGCACCTACTGTGCTATAAGCAACTATATAGTTAGGGAGCTTATATAAATTATAGGGTATTATATTTCAGTAAGGGCCACCAGATTTACTCAACACAACACTGATGAATTCATAAGGAAATGAGAAATATTACTGCAGTGCAATACTGCAATCCAAACTGTACAGACCCTCCCCTTCCAGAGAGCTGATTGTGTTACTTGTTCAGTCAGGGAATTTGAAAGCTGTGAACCAGTTGCCACGCTGCCATTGAAAGTACCTCCCTTAGAGCCCTTTGACAATACAAACCTTAACAATTAATGTGGCTATATTTCACAAACACCTTTTTTTACATGTTTTTTCTTTCCCTGCTGAGTTCTGGTTGCATAGTCCGGATTATATTACAGCATCTGTTTTCAAACCTGTTTTCATAGTGATGGAAGGAAAAGCACTAATATTACACAAATGGAAACTGCAGGTAGAGTTCTTCAATTGCCAGTTTTTAATTGGTTTGTGTTTGACCTGTATGAGTGTAATAAATACCTTACACGAAGGAATGGACTGGATTGCACTTTCTTGTTTAATTCAAAAGACTTGATTTGGAATTAGGGGAGACTAGAGAAAGGGCTCTGGTCAATCTTTTTTCTTTCTTTCTTTTTTTTTTTAATATATTAAACCTGAAAGTACTAAGTTTCACAGTCAGAAATGTAATAAGTTCAATAAGATCAACAATGCAACTAACTTAAGAGAGCTGTGAAAACTACCCAAAACCTAAAGAGATGACAAGAAAGCAACAGAGAAATGCTATGTCTCAATATGCTTCTGTCTTTTTATGGGACAGTTCAGAGCTCTGACAATCTAAACAAAACCAGTACATTAAGCAAATGGGCAGTAGAGTTAGACCCACTGTCAGATTTGTGTGTTCCCAAACTTCTTGTGCATGTTGCTTTATAGAGGATCATAGCATCGACATTCACACACAAGAGACATGGATACTTGTGCTTTTTTACAGAAGACCTGTGCGCAAACTGGGAATTTCTCAGATTTTCTCTGAAATTGACATTGTTCTGTGATGTCTGAGCTCTACCCAAGCTTTGGATTCCCAAAAGGGTATTATTTAGATATCATGAGTCTCTTCCAGCAGGGAAGCAGCTCATTACATGTGTGTTGCATGGTCAATAGGCCATGAGTAGGAGATACACATTCCTCTAAATCCCAAATGTAGCTCTCCCATTCATCTCAGCCTACAAAATGTCCTAGCCAGAGAGATATTAAGGCAAAAATTAAGGCAAAAAGTAATTACAGTCCTCAGTATACTGGTAAGCGACAGAAGGTTGCAGAGCCTGTCACCTTTCTATGGGTGAGCCAACAAACGCTGTGCTGCATGACAGCCATGCTCGCTGTGTAAAGCTGAGAGCAAATCCCAAGGTGCTGCAGAGCCTGGCCAGCTCTGCTCTGAATGGCATATTCTGTGACACCAGTGGGCATTCAAAGCCCATCTGCCCTAGCAAGTGCTCTGTGCCTTGCCACATCTTCCCCCAGAAAGCAAGTCCTCGAGTCTCATGTAAATAATATATTTGGAGATTACTTTTATAGAAGAAATCTGTTGCAAATCTGAATCAAACTGAATTTTTTCTTTCTGATGTATTAATTCACAAAGGGATTCACTTTTTCCTCTAAACTTTTACTCTTCATACTTCATGTTCTTCAAAGGTCACCTTACAGAAATATTTTTGTACTTTGTTATAAATGACCTAACCTGCTTTTTCTGGGTCACTTTAATGAAGCTTAATGACAATATCTCTTCACTTATACCTGGCCATACAAAGCTGTCTATCTGGATTTATTATTCAACTTATTTTGGCATGCAGAATTTGCATGGAAAGAAGGAGGTTTGTGCCTTCTTATCAGCTCTCCTAAATCACAAACACACTATTAAACTGCAAAAGGTTAATGAAGTCCAGACTTGTCTGTCAAATTCCAAAGTGGGAAAAATGTCAATTGCTGTTACTTAAAAATGTCATTAGCACATCTGTTTAATTATGTATGAGGGACATGGTTATCAGAGAGCCTCTTGGGTGCCATAATCTGAGCAAAAGAACATTTTTAAAAGCCAGGCTGGAAGTCCCTGACTAGCCACTTGTCCCCCCTTGCCACCCCACTTCTGTGTGTGCATATGAACACAAATATGTACATCATGATCTTTATTGGTGAGTCTGAGTTAGAAAGATGTACATAAAGTGGGAGAAAAAGAAAGGATTCATAATGGAATAGAAAAGAGTAATGAACTGAAGAATGTGCAGACAAGGAAAAGGACAAGAAACTCAAGGAGGATCTATTCTTGAGAGAAAATGTAAACATTTGCATTGTAACTAAAGAGAGCCATTACAGCTTCACTATCAAATATATTCATCTCATCACACTTAGCAGACTATGAAATACATATTGGCCTGTTTTTTTCTGTTTCAATTACTGTCTTTTCCCTTTTTTTAGTAATTTTTTTTTCTAAGAAGAAATTCTATGGTAGAGAGCAGCACAGTGTAGTGCAGTATAACATTGTTTTAAAGGCCTCTGTTTCCCAGCTCTTCCCACCCAACATCATCTCTTTGCCTTTTAATGATAGAAAATCCATTTTTTAATACTCATGAAAAATCTGTATTTTGACTTCTGAAGCAAATTTGATGGTGTGTCTAAAACTGGGTATTGTCCTTGAGCAGGATGTTGCGATCTTTGAAGCTCTAAATTTCCATGAGGTTGACTTGGATCTTTATTAAAATGGATTTGCAGCCTGAAAGATCAATATAGGTAACAGACAAATGTCTTCAGCAAAGGTGGAAAGAATACCAGTTACTTAAATACCAGATTTCAGCAAAGAGTATATGGGTAATAAGCACCAGATCCTCATTCCTCCCTTTCACTAATACAGCATTATCTACTGCTCAATAGCAAATCTCACAGACTTGCACAACAAACAGCATAGATCCTGATGTGGTGACAACGTTTAAAATTAATTATATGCCATTTGTTAACAATATTTGTTGAGGCTTTCGATGTTTCAAGGTTTTATTCCTTATCTTCTCTAGAAAATCCAATTGTTAATGTTATTGCACATTGTGGAGAGAAAGTATGACTTGTGTTATTCTCATCATTCTGTTTGTTCTCACCTCTTGTATTTCCTGGGAAATCTACATCACACAATAACCACAGCGCTTCCTTTTCAAAAGAAACACTCCTTTTGAGATTCCACAGTCAATGCATACAAAGGAGAGGTGTGCTGAGAGTTCTCCTCTTCCCAGCTTCAGTTGCTATATTTGTTTTCTCGAGTCCTTTGTATATCAACATTGTAGAATTAAAATATTACAGAAATAAGCTTTTCACTTTATCAACTCAACTGATGTACGATAACATGAATAGGTGATGTGTGAGTCCTTTTCTTTCTTTCAGTGCTCCTGTTTGGAGAAGAAAATGTTCCTGCTTTGGGTAATAACTATTTTGAGCTCTGGCACAGAGCTGAGATTCTTAAGAGATCATTTATATTACAAAGGCTCACTCTGTACTTCCTTAGTGCTTGGAGGCACATTTCAGCTCCCAAACCAAAAATAATTTTATGTCTTTTGAAGAAAAAAAAAAAAAAAAAAGGAAAAGGAGGTGGGGGTGTTACCTGGCCTTTTTTAAAAAGAAAAAAATAATATATGAAAGCAAAATTAATATACCATTCTGTCTGAAACAGAGAGAAAGTTGGTCCATTCTCCTCTATTTTTCAGACTGTTCTCTGAAATATATTTGACCCTCACACGGTGTCTGTGTAAAAGGGATTGTATTTCTTAAAGCCAAATAAGAAAATGATTCATAACGTCCTATTCAAGATGACAACTGGGCTGATGGTCTAGCTAGCTACATATCTATTTCCAAACGTACTAAATTTAAATAGATGTAATCATAGTATTTAGTACATACGTGATGTTGCATGATGGCTAGACAGATTGGATGCATTCTTGCCATAGAAGAGTCTGGTGCATGAGGCTGGGTTTATTCACACAGCTTAGACCGTGTATTGTTCAGCCTTTTTGCATGAAGGTTCAGTCCACTTGTAGGCCGGGGACTGTTCTCAATGAGGCCAATGAAAAATTCACTGAAAAACCAAGGGTGCAACAGAATATGTGTTTCACATTATGAAAACGCTTTCTATTTTCTATTGTCTGAAAGCAGAATTTTGATCTTCAGTATTGATTCTGGTAAATTTTCAAGTATTCTATTTGACCTTCCATAAAAGATGATGTATTGCTCTGTCTGAACCGATACGTTATCAAGGTAGAAATCTGTCCTTCTTAAATAACCAAAGGGAAGAATGAACCTCCTGTATTAGAGATAAATATAGTTCAATGGGACAAAAATAGGAGTAAGGAAATCAGTTTTGAAGCATTTTAAGACATCCTTTCCTTTCTGTTGTTAGTGTTTGATTCCCATTATTTTAATTGACTTAAATAATTGATGTATATCCAGTTTGAAGCTTTTATTTATGTTTTTAAAGTTCTGTCTTTATGCTCTTATGTGATTTCAGTTTCTGAGAAAAGCACTTGACTCCACCAGTGAGTACCCTGTTCCAAATGAACTACATGAGCTATGTTAGCCATGGGAAACTGCCCCTCACAGAGCAGCAAGCCCTGCTGCTGTATGAGATGAGGCTGAAGATATAAGAAGGGAAAAGCAAGAGCAGCACAAGAGAAGAAGAATAAAGCTCCCAACAGCCATTATATATTATCCTGGGGAAAAGTGCTTAGGGAGGAGACTGAGATGCTGTAGGAGCCCTTTTGTGAGAAGCGAATCAATAGGACTGATGAGTAACTTGTCTCCAATCTGCATTTAGGAAAAGAGAAAGTGTACAGATGAAGTTAGCAAAAAATGTGTAGGTGTAAATTTAGCCCCTCTGATTAAACTGAATGATCACTTTGCAGGTTTGATGCCCCCTTCATTCTCCCCTCCCCTTCATTCTGGTCAGTAGCTCCTTGCTTTGAGTATCCCATGGGGTTCAGCGTGACTGAAGCTTTGTGTGAACCCAGATGGCCCAAGCAGCTCTATTTGGCAGATGGCAAGTGATATGCCATATATAATTTTGTATTTTTGCAATAAAATATTAATTTTGCCAATCAGGAGACAGTTACTAGTAGAAATACTTAGGTTATGCAGCAAATTTAAGATAAGGAATGGCTTTTCTCTTTTTGTATTGACATACACCTATGGCCATCTCTCAGGGGCTTTTTAAATAATACAGAAATTGTGTGTTCTTCTGGGTAAGTGTTTCCTACCATTTTCATAGTAGGAAAATACTATTGTCTATTGTCTAAGTAGTTCTTACCCTCTGTCCTCCTGCATCTAAAGGGCTGCAAGTGTGCAAGCCAGGTAACTGCTGGGGCAAGCCACCCCATTAGACACCTGCAAATCCCACTAGAACACACTCTGTACTAAGCCAAACCAGAATTAAAGGGGTGTGAATTAAGTTTCTGATATTATTACTTTATTGAATTCCACCTGGGAGCTGTCTGTCAGAGCCATACTGCCTAAATGACAGCAGGGCCTTTGTGCCCCTGGCTGATCTGAGAACCTGTACAGAATCTGCCCAAGAAGACAGGAAACTGAAATGGTATCAGTTAAAGAAATACACTGCTGATATGCACAAGGTATTGTAAAACCTGTGCCATAGAAATTTGTTAATGAATGATTCAAAGTCATGACAGGAGGAAGTGACAGTAGCTGTTCAGGCTTTAGTGCTGGACTGTCATAAATTGGTCCAGAAAAATTAGCTTGTTTTCCTGTCTCTATTTCTGTCTTGGACATCTGTGTGAGATTCCCTTGCACCTACACAGTCTTTGCTGCTGGTGTTGGCTAGGTAGGAAACACAAGTGGAGACAATCTTTGTGAGAGAGATGGATGCAGCTGGAAATGTGTTGCTGCTCAACCACCTGCACATGACTCCCAAGTGCTTAACTTGGGGGAAGTTTGGAAAGAAAACTCATTGTACAATTAACAAATAAATGGCTTTTCTCTTTTATGTCACTCCTCTGTCATTGCTTGGGTGCTCCACAGTTCTGATTATTCTACATTTCAAGGTACGCTGTGTGGGTTTTCCCTTCAGAAGACAGCAATTTTTGTGTGAAGTAATATGAATGAAAAGGTTCAATTTTTGTTAGGGCTTTTGATATATGGGGGATTTGCCTTCCAGTGTTAATTTGCTGGTATCCTTGTCTTAGGGTAGGGATATCTTAGTTTTGGACCATTTTATGAAATAATTAAATGTAAAAGGTCACCTGAATCAGGAGGCCATCACCCAGCATTTCAGATGTTCAAATTCTAAACATATTTTAGAAATGTGTTTGGTGGTTTAGTTTTTGAGTTCTGTTGGTTGGTTTTTTGGTTTTGGTGATATTTTAATTTTAGCACAGGTGTAGTGCAGCTAGATGTTTTGCAAATGTCACTGTGGTATTTGGAAAGGTACCTAAACACTGGGCAGTGCAAATCCGTATTTTAAGACACTGGGTCCTTAGAGCACAGGATGCTGCTTAGCTCACAGTATATGGCTGATGACTGTGGACACGTTATTTCTAAAGGAATAGGAAAAGACTACAGGAACAAATATTTTCCTGTAGTGGGTGTGCTCCAAAACTAGTGGGTGTTACTGTAAGATACCTGGATCTCATCTGAGTACTGATATCAGGCCAAGATGACTACATGGGACTGTGACTTAGTGCAACGTGACACTTCACGTTGTTTCTCAACTCTGAAAGACAGACCTGTTCTCTCTTATTTTTTTTAAGTCCCACCAATGTCCACTTTGCCCTGCTGTTAGGATGGTCCATCTGAGATACTAGGTCATGCACTGGAACCAGAGAAAATGTAACTGTACACATGTGCATTGGGTGAACAGGAACTCTTCTGCATAGTCCACACAAATAAAATGTGGCTTATCCCATCTCAAGTTAGACATGTCCTTGAATCATTAAGGTCAGCAGCAATATTGCTTTGTGCTTCATATAGATCAGTGGAGAGGAACAATCATCTGCAGGAGGTCACTGGGGTCTTCAAGTCTGATCGCCCTTCAGAAATACTTAACTCTCCTTTGCCAGGATCACCATCACCAATAATTTAGGTACTCCTTTCAAGAGATGTTTCTTCAAGATTTTGCAGGCCAACCTGATTACAAAACCTGAGGCACCGTTGCAAGCAGGAATACCAGTAGAAACTTTCTGAAATACTCAGTATATTTTCAGTGGCTGAAGTCTGAGAATTGCAAAAGCTGATTTCTAAATGGCAGAAAAATATTCAAGTAAATACCCCTGTATTTCAAATAAGGTTTTGTTTCCTTCCATTATAAAAAGTCCTTTCACAATGTTCTTTTTTCTGACTTCACTGGAAGTGATCAGTAGAGGAACAAGAAGATTGAGGTGTTAACTGTAGCACATTTAATTGAAGATATGCTAGATACCTGCTTCCCTCAGTGATTCAGTTGTAGTTGTAAGAGAACACGCAGGAGACATTAGTTTCTCTGTACATTGCTTTTATACAACAGTATGTTACCTAGCTTGGTAGGCCATTTGAATAAATGAGATTTTGTCTAATGATCTATTCTTGAATTTTTAATGAGACAGTATTAATGGTTTCTTTGGCACATTGCACTGCCTGCTGTGTACTTCTCATGTTGCACATGGGGGGAGTTCCTGAATCTGGCAAGATGGGAGCGGTGAAGCACATATTCCCAGTATGCACATGCACACAGAGCACACATATACACCACATATATGCGTGTATGCACAAAGAACACAAACAGGAATGTCTCTGTCTCCCCACAGGTGGGGGTCTCTGAGGCCCTGTGTGCCCAGGATGGGTGGCAGGACAGTGTGTAAGAGGTAGGCACTATGCTGAAGGAAGCTGAAGAGTTTCAATGATCAGGATGCGAGATGTCTTCAAGCCCGATGACACATCCTTGCGTTTGTTGTCATCCACGTTCATTAAGTAATCAGCTGCTGACCTCCTTTTAGCTCCCATTTATTCAGTCATTACTCTGGCAGGGATTTCAATATGTAAGGAGTTGCACAGATCATGCTAAACAGAATTGAACAAATAAGGAAGAAATGGTTTGTGAGACTGTTCACTGAGCAACAATCTGATTAGCCTGTTCCTGCCCTCTTGTTTTTCATTGCTTATATATGCTCCAATAACTGAAAATGCAGTGCATATAAATATTTTAAGAAAGCAAATTTCAGGCTTTTACTCATGACTACTAACATCAAGGAATTATTCTGTCATTCATCTTTTGTTGAAGCAGAAGTAAATTGCTCTTAAACGACATGTTTTTGTAACAATACCTACTGATTCAGGTGTTGAGGCTCTGCCCATGCCTTTCAATTCTTGTGCATGAGATCCATTTAGAGAAGGGAAGCCAGTTTCCATCATTGCGAGATGAAATACTTGCAGTCTTACCTCCATTGATAAGGCAACATCAAGTAACTCTTTAAGTGACTAACCACAAAGGAGAAGCGCTTTGATTAAATCCAGCTTTGATTAAGCACTTGAATAGTAGCTATGATCAATTTTATGAATAAACAAGGGATGAAAGAGAATCACAGATATGATTGGTCTAACCCTTCTAAGGAATGAACACATCAGTATAAAGCAGGATGGGGAACAATTTGTGAACAGAGAAGACTGTTAAATCTGTCAATTAACTGGTAATAGTGAGTAACATGACCAGCTCCAGTAACAGAGAAAAGACAGAGCTCTTTCAAAATAGCAAACTCGTCTTTTTCTGCAAGATCTGAGACACATCTAAGAGAGTTGCATTTAAAAGCCTAGTTGAAACAACCCTGTGAAGAATATATCAATACTGCTAGCAACACTGGCAGCTGATGGGAATTTAGTGAGCAGAGGTCAGAAGGATATAGGTGTTCTACAGCACAGAGCCGCAGGGCAGAGCTGCCCGCAGAGCCTTCCTGAGCAGTCCTTTGCTGGCTCTGGCAGGTCTTCGGGCTGCCTCGAAGCCTGTGGGAGTGTAAAGTGAGGCTTCACTTGGTTTGACCTGGACTTCATTCACCCTCATTCAGAGAGAGTACTCTTTTTTCCTCTGTAAACACCTTTGACATTTCCATTGGCATGTGACAGCACAGGACATTCAGTGCAGTATGCAGATGAGAAAACCATGAACAGAGCATCATGTGTGGGACAGAGGCAAAAATGAGTCATTTCTGAGTTGATTTTCAGCTGGGTCAGTGTATCTGGACTACTCACAAACAGCATTGTCAAAACTTCCTTTTTTTCCAAAAAATACCCCTTCTCACTGTAATAGGGAACATTACCAACTGAACTGTAAACAAGTCAACTGAAGAATGAAAGCACAGCACCAACAGCAGTCAACAGATCATCCCAAAGAAATATGAAAAAACTCATCTCAAGCCTTCTCCAAAGGTAGAAGGTTCTTTGCCCAAGAAAGGGAGGAGAGCTGGAGACTCCAGGAAGCCCAATAGGACATAGTTTCTGGCATATGCAAGCATGCAAATAACAGCTCATGAGATCTGAAATTGCCAGCAGGTATCTCTGGGTGATATCAGACACCACTGAATGCATAATACTTCCGGATGAAAGCATATAACTACTGAAGAAATATGTTCCAAGATAGATCCCTGGCAGGATTTTGAAATTACTTACCACTGGAAACGCCTAAGTATTTAGTTACTGAAACAAAAGCCTCAGGTCAGATGTCTAAGATGCCTTTGGGAGGTGCAACTGTATGAGGTTAGGAAGCAAAAGTAAATCACTGGTCAGAAGATATAAACAGATCTTTTTGGACCATGCCAGGACAGTTTTATTGCTCTATTACAAACCTAGGATGAGCTCTAGTTTTCACTGTAGCTTTTGTCTTTTCAAGTTCTGTGTTCAAAGTTTACAGCCATAGGGGTGTTTTCAGTGCTGAAAAATCTTCTGGAAAAATACAGACAAAGTTTCTATTCTCAGAAATTGTGGTAATTGGTTTCTTTTTCATTTCTGTAAAAGTTTCGGAGTGTCTAAGGAATTAATCTCACCTTCCAACCAAGGCTAATTGTACCCTGGCAAAGTTTTTCATTAAAGGGAAGGATAAATAGCTTGTTAGCCTCCTGTTTGTCTGTACAGATGCAGCCAACCTGCTTTTCATTAGGCTCTTTACAGACTTCCACTGGGGTCTTTTGGTTGCTATTGTACCTATTCTCCTAATGAATTCTGCCCTGTGCTTGGGCCATATATTTACAAACAGTCTCATTTTGCTTAGTGGAAGTCCTTTCCCCTCAATTAAAATGTGTGAGACTGCCGAGCATGAAGAGCTGCAGAATTTGTGGTGCTTTTTAGCAATCCTTGTTAAAAGGAGAATGCAAGCATTAGGAAAATTGATGTAGTATTTCTGTCAAACTTAAAAAATTTAGGATAGCTTTGACTCACCAATCCATTGAAAACTATGAGAAAAGGAGCATGAGTTGGTGTGGTTAAAAGTCTGCCAGTGATTCCTGATGTAAGTGACCACCCAGGCCCCATGGGATGGGGGATTACTGGGGAACAGCACAGTGCAGGGAGCTCTGCTCCTGCCAACATCTGCAGGAAAAGTTCCTGGAAGGAGGTCTGAGGATATGGACCAAGTGAGGAGTAACTGCTCAAGAATTGCCCTGGAGTTACACTTCATTACCAGTGATACCACCAACATTGTGGAGTTTCTGCAGCTCCCCTCCTGCCCCTCTCTAGAAAACTACAATATAAAAGTGAACAGAAAAGACCTCCCAGACTTCAATAGTGGGTACATGGCTCTTTTTCTATATACAGGAAAAAACAGATATGAATGGGTTTGATATACCAGGACCTCAAAAGTTCATCACACACACACAGAAACCCCTTGTTTTATATGTGAGATTTCATCCAACTTACTTTTGCTTGCTTTAGGACTTAGAATCGCTTAGCCTTAAAACTGTGCTTTCTCCCTCCCTTCCCAATCCATCTGCATAAGGACTGAGAGGAGCCTGAGGCATGTGAGAACTCGTCTATTTTTGTGTTCATAGAGACATAGGTAAGGCAGAATTAAAATATGCTGACATATGCACATCACAGCAACTGCCTTCTCTGTGTGATCCAACTGTCTCCTTTTGCAGTTTTTGACCTTCAAAGGTTTAGGTGCTTTTGTCAGAGTAAGAATTATGCCCACCTAATGAAGGACTTACGCTAGGAAAATTTTGTTGGAGTACAGACATACCTTCTGTGAGTTTGTCATATATTGCTTATCCAATGTGTCAGGCCAACTCTAACCAGTTATCTGTGCTTACCATTATGTGACTTTTACCTTCCATATCTGAAGACAGAGGTCTTGAAAATACATCTGCCTTTTTTTTTCAATTAAAAAATATGCTTCTATGACAAAATGTTAAAAACTTACCTTAAAACTTCATGCAGATATACTCACTTTTAATAGAACTCACACTGACTTTCAAGAGCTGTGAATACGACACCCTGAGACCCATTTCAGCCTCTGTGTCAGTAGCTCTTGCAGCTCTTTGGTGACTCTGTACCACCCTCAGTTTCCAATTTACTTTGAAAGATTATTTCTGCAATTGCAAATCCATATCAAACAATGAACTGCAACTGCTTTCGTCACAGCACCGCTCAAACAACTCTTGATCCAATAATAGGATTTCTTTCCCTTTAAAATTTGTAGCAAATTTCGTTTTGTTTTTGCCTCTTCATCGCTTCTGATGACCAGGAGGATAATATGATTGCAGATGTTTTTTGAAATCTGCTGATCAAGCTTGATTTGGCTTCTGAACTTCTGTTTTTCATTTACTTGCAACACTTTGGTCAGTGTAACCAACGGACTAAATTGTGAAGAGAGAGTGTGGTCTGTGCAGGAAACACAAAATTTGGCCTAGCAGTATTCATAGCAACAAGCCTTATTATGGAGTATAAATGAGCATCATGAGAGTAAATTACATTATCTTTTTGCTAATGTTTTTTTGAAGGTATTTCCTTGGTGATCCTATTTTACCTATAGTCACAGGATGCTGATGGCTGAAACTAGATAAGTACTCTATCCAATGCATTTTTCTTTGTAATTAATCTGTATAAACATGCTGCAGTCAAAGCAGTCTCTGGTTGCTCATAACTGCTCAATCCTGCCACTTCTGTATTAGCTTCAGTTCTAATGTCCTCTATTTTACAGCCGTGTGAGAAGAAGTAGATGAATTTCTGAGAGAGGGATATTGGAAATCAGGGATTTAAAATTTTAATTAGTCCAGTTTGAATATAGAGCAAAGCTGCACAAAGAGCAAAACACGTTCTTGTTTCTGCAACACAAAAAAAGTGAGGGACAGAAACTCTAATTTAGGTAGGGCATTACATTTGGAAAGAAAATGGAAAGTATTGATCTGCTAATAATATTTTTGCCTTAGGAATGCTTTGAGCACAGAGTGCAATTACATACCCAGTATTCAGTTCAGTACCACCTTCTTCACTAATATGGATGCATCTAAATGAAATGAAAGAACCACAGTAAAAAATATAAGATTTGCTCACCATGTCTGAGTACTATATTTGCTATCAACCCAGCAACTCTGAGAAAGTCGAACCATGACTTAGTGGGTGGCATCTTAGATGAAAGATAGTAACAGCTAAAATAAAGACATCCAAAACCTAATGTGCAGTGCATACCCATAGCAGCATGACTGCTATGTTATGTACCTAGAATGCTCTGTCTACTTTACTGAAATGGGCTGAAGTTCCTTGCTAAATTGGGAACTGGCAACATGTAAACAATTTTATTTATTTCCTCTTTTTTTTTCTTCTTTTTTTTTTTTTCTGGTGCAAAATATAAGATAAATTATGTGAACTGCTTTTTTAAATTAAAAGGAAAAAAAGTCACCATGAGAAAATATGAATTTTTTAATAAATTACTTGAAAGATGGAAACATCTGTAAAATGCAGTCTTTACTGTGGTCAGAGAGGTTTGAAAATATGCACAGTCAGAATGATATCAGCAAGTGAAAAAGTGGAGATAGATTCAAATACATCTAAACTGGCCTAATTGATCTGACAGAAATGTATTTGAGTCTTTTTTACCTTACACATTTTTCTTACCTATCTCTCTGCCCTTCATATGAGTTAACCATTGAGACTCTCAGCATTTTCCATGTACAGAGTTTCACAGCATCCAATGATATACCTCACATCAGCAAAATAACATCAGAAAAATAGCATTGGCTTTATGTAGGACAATCCTCCAGGCTCAAATGTACAATCAACTTAATATGGTATACAGAGCTATAGTGTGTCAGCTCAGCTCTAGTAGATGACTGAATCCAAGCTTCTAACCTAACTTCCAAATGCAAGGTAGGAAGTAACAGCTTAAAACTTGTTATGGGAGAGAGATGTTCGATGTTGAGTGGAAAAATTCTTCACTTACTAACATGCATACTTGGAAGACCATGCACACTAAAAAATTCAAAAATTTTATCTTCAAGGAATATTTCCAATATTCCTGGAAATTCCTGCCAAACAGAATAAAGGTGCTAAGTGCTAAGCTGACCATGGCACTCTAAAGCTCTTGGCAATGTATGGATCGGTCTGGTGTCTAAGGTGAATTTGCTAGTCTCCGTCAGGCATCAAGTGGTGGCAGCCTTTTGCATGATGACAGCCTTTGGACCATTGGAGCACTCATCAGGACATGGGAAACTTCAGTTCTCAGACACCACAATGTGGGGGCAAAAGCAGTACCTCTATAAAATTATTCTTGCATCTTGGATGTTGGATGTCTAGAAGTGGCAGATTCATACAGGCAAAATAGAAAGAAATTTATTTGCAGTTTAGACCGAAGGATAATAGGGTTTCTTCTGATTTAATGATTTCTACTGTCAATTTTGTAGGGAAAACTGTAATTTGTAATGGTAAACATAGTTTATTCTATTTTATTCTATTCCTTATACTGTCCTTATCAGCATTAACTTTGAGCAGCAGGAGTATCTTTCTGTATAGACAATGCCAATCACATGCAGTTCCTTTTTTCCTACTAAGGAGCAACGTCTTGCTGTATCATGTCCTATAGTGCTCTTACTTCCAACATGCACTTATCTAAAGACTGGAGCCTTTCTAAATGCTCAGTTTGGTGTGCACCAAAGTCACAGGATAAGTATCTATAATAAAAGTGCTGTCACTCAAAAAGTTAACACACTTGATATACACTGATGTCTACCTGACAGGCAGGTACTTACAGCTATTACTCTCTAAAAAAATGGCACATTATGGAATCATAGAATCATAGAATAGTTAGAGTTGGAAAGGACCTTAAGATCACCTAGTTCCAACCCCCCTTGACATGGGCAGGGACACCTCACACTAAACCATGTCACCCAAGGCTCTGTCCAGCCTGGCTTTGAACACCGCCAGGAATGAAGCATTCACAACTTCCCTGGGCAACCCATTCCAGTGTCTCACCACCCCTGCAGTAAAGAACTTCTTTTTTATATCTGATCTAAATTTCCCCTGTTAAAGTTTTAACCCATTACCCCTTACCCTATCACTACAGTCCCTAATGAAGAGACCCTCCCTGGCGTCCTTATAAGCCCCCTTCAGATACTGGAAGGCTGCTATGAGGTCTCCATGCAGCCTTCTCTTCTCCAGGCTGAACAG
>JANHGB010059983.1:46406-82386 GCA_026283785.1 Coracopsis vasa
TGAGACCCCAGAAATTCACCTTCACTAGCTAGGATCTACTGCCTTTTTCAAATACAACAGATCACACAGAGCAAAGTACCAATGACACTACATATCTGCATTTCCTCATTGCATTTATTTGCATTGCTGCTCCTGTTAATTAGTGACAGCACTCTCAGTTTCACCATCTGTGTAGACCCTCAGTAATTCACTCTCAACTATGAACCTGCTTTACACTTTTTCTCTTACTTCACAGCTGGCAACCCAAACTGGTCTCTATCCTCAGAAAATCCTCTTATTTGTAATCTGGTTGACCTTAATCTACTAACTCATGCTCACGCTGAATGATCTGTAAAATGTACAAAACAATTTTTAGACTTCCATGGAGAATATGAGCTGGTTTGTTCCAGTTAGTTAAAGACCACAGGTCCCCGTGGGTCTGAGCAGATTACAGATCCCTGGTATGCACACATATTTTCTTTAACTGAAATGTCTCCAGCTTAAAGAAATTTATCTCTCTCACTTGTTCATTTTACTACTCGACTTCAATCAAAACTACCTCCACTGAAGTCATTCTACAGATTTCATTTCTGTACTTAAACACACCATCTATCCTCACTTGTACCACCTCCCTCCTCCTACTCATTTAAATGGGCTGTTATGCCAGGGTAGATTAATGTCACATTCGTTTCCCTTGATTTAAACGGTGTTTGATTATATCTGTCAGGATATACTTCTCTTTAAGTATGTGTTCTTGCCTGACGTGTTAATCTGATGGAGTAAATGGACCTAGAGACACGGCCTAATCATTGCACAATATTAAATAGTTAAGGCAAGGTTCAGGCCTCCAGGTACAGACTTGTATTAGTAATCTCTGCAGGCGGTGGAAAACATGCCAGGTTTTGATGGTATAATGGCCAAAACACAAAAGGAAGCCAGTGTTCTCCAAGCATGAGATATTCAGCAAATACCACATTTTCTATTTTTTTTTTTTTTTTTACTTAGCCTTAGAAAAAGCTGCTTTGTCTCCAGTGCAATTTCAGAGCTGGGCCATCAGCCATGAAAGCTGCTTTTCTTAAACTGCAGAAGGAAAGTTGAGCTTTTGCCCTATGGCCAGCCTCTCCAGCACTCCCCTGCGGAAGGGGAGCTGGATGGACCATGTCACCTCCTTCAACACAGATAGCTTCAAGATGAGGTGAAAGAGTAAGATACCGGGGATGGGAAAACCCCATGGAAGCAAAGCAAGGCCTCATGGTTTAGGCCAGAACTTACTGGAGAAGATTTGGACCCTCCTTCAGGGTCATAGCTTTTTTTGGGGTACAGTGCAAATTCTTTAAGACCATACTAGTGTCTTTCACCATAACTGAACACTGGTTTTATACCAACTTCATCACTGAGGTTGTTAAGTCTAGGAGTACAAATCCCATGGGAGAATCTCTGAAGAGGTGATAGAACTCTCATTTGCTGAAAGCTCTATAGGAGTTCATTTTAATTCCAAGATAGAAAACATAACTTTAATTTGCAGAGGAATAAAGCTTCAATATTTTTTAACATGCTGCTTTATTTTTTTTCTTAGAGCTGCCTTCCAGTATCTAAAGAAGGCCTACAAAAAAGCTGCAAGGAGGAGCATACAAAGATAGGACAAGGGGGAATAGCTAAACTAAAAAAGGGGAGATTTAGATTTGATATTAGGAAGAAATTCTTTACTGTGAGAGTGGTGAGACACTGGCATAGGTTGCCCAGAGACACTGCAGCTGCCCGATCCCTGGAAGTGTTCAAGGCCAGGTTGGATGGGGCTTTGAGCAACTTGGTCTAGTGGAAGGGAGTTGAAACTAGATGATCTTTAAGGCCCTTTCCAAACCTAACTATTCTATAAGTCTATGAAAGAAGCTTTTGAGATGATTACAGAATCATAGAACAGTTAGGGTTGGAAAGGACCTTAAGATCATCGAGTTCCGCCCCCCCTGCCATGGGCAAGGACGCCTCACACTAGACCATGTCACCCAAGGCTTTGTCCAACCTGGCTTTGAACACTGCCAGGGATGACAGTACTGTACCTTTGTTGTGTACTTCCATGTCTGTTGCTGTCCTTCAGGTTACTGCAGCCATTGCCTTCACAAAAGAATTCTTGGGATCACTAATACTGGCCTTCATTCTCTGCACCTCAGCCCAGCGCCAAATCCATTATAAAGTCCCTTACTCAAAACTGCTCTATCACAGATAGATTCATGATTTATATTGAAAAAGAAGGAAATAACATGGAGAATAGACTTCTTCCCTGAAGTGAATACATCAGGTAAGGATGAAAGTCTTCTCTGCCAAAAAAAATAATCTTTCCTCAGCAACCTAGATTTGTGATAGGTCACAAATAAGGAAGAAAAGGGAATGCTGAGGAGATTAATGAAGGCTTCCTAATGATACTAGATGCACTAATTTTTTTTCTTAGCTGCAATTTTATGACTAAACATAACACTTCTTATGAATGATAGTAGTAAAGAACCATAAAGCTGACAGCATAATGTATGATTGTGGTCCAAAAGACTGAAAGATAAATGCATGAGGAGAGAAGAAAACTAGTCCAGAGAGGAATTGTTCTAGAGCTCTGCAATAAGGGACTTGTTAAATAGTTTTGTGGCAGTTACACTCAGTATCAGGTGTACGTACTATGGAAGTAACCATGATAACAGCTTCATATTTCTCTAGCACCTTCTTTTTAAGTAGATCATTATTTATATAGCACCTGAATGTGGGCTAGACGTCCCCTATAGGAATTTACAATCTCATTTTATTCATGATGTTCAATTACTGTGGTAAAAAGAGCCATTTATATCCAGAGAAAGACAAGCAGTAAGAGTGGCAAACAATAGCGAAATGCACTGCAAGAAAAAGAAGCATAAAATCAGGATTCCAGCGAGCTTATTCACTGAGAAGTTTGAAGTGACTTTCTCCTGCTACAAAGAACAGTTACTTTGGAGTGAAGGTATATTACGTTATACTTGATATCAGTACAAATCCTTCCTATGCATATTGATTGTGTTCAAACTCATTCTTCATTCACATGCATTGGATCAAGCCTGATTCAGAGGACAGCAACTTTCTCAGCAATGGGAGAATGTGGTTAGCTATATACCGAATCAAAAGCTAACACTGAACCACAGAACATTCATCACTAGTCCAGCTCCAGTGAACAAGACAGTTCAGCAAAGTGGGAGGACAGGTGGACTTGTTGTGGAGTCCACACTGAAGCTGAGTAAATTCCATCAAACAGTCAAGATGCATTGACCACAGGAAAAGAGGTAGCTCCAATCCGTTGCTAGCCAGTTCTGCTGCATGTCTGTAGCCTCCTTGCCTGAGTCTGGGTCCCTTGGCAGCCCACATGTGAGAAGAGTGCACAGATCCCAGGGTGAAAGCCCAAAAAACTCCCTTCTCCACAATCATTAATGAATTGTAGAAGAGAAAAGAAAGCATTGATATTGCACCTAATATGCAGCATGGTTATTTCCACCTCTTGATCTCTTGCTTTATGTTTCATTACCATAACATTAAGGCTTCCCAAAGCCACCTGCAACAGAGTACTAGTAAAACGTTTTCTCTGTCTATTAAAATGACATCTTTTTGAACCAAAAAGATTTATTGATTGTATAAACATGAGAGTGAGTTACTCCTAATTACATGCCTAAAAACAAAGGAGGTTTTGGGGCAAGCATGGAAGCATGGTGAGTCTTTAAAGAAGGTTTGGGAAGGATCTTATTCACTACTAAGAGAAGCTTAATGGTAATAGGAAAAATATTGATTGAGAAAATCCTCTAGCAACTGGAGTAGCAGTGATTCACCACTCGTTCTGCATGTATTAGATCTGACTACAGTATGCAAGACCCCACCCATCCATCAAATGGTTCTCATCATCATTCATCCGTCCACGCAGGTAATGGGATAGTGGTATTTGCAAGGCTGTATACAGTAATGATTTCTACTTAACGAATCAGACATAGCATTAATTACTTTCTTTTAAACCTCACAAAATGCCACGACAAAGATATTTTATTATCGCTTCTGTCAAATCACCATTCTACTCCCTTTAACCCTTAGTCCTTTCATACTGGCTAGCAGCTATCCAGACAGTCTTCCATGTAGCCAATACTATGTCATTAATGCACACATATAATGAGCTACTCATAGGCACACTATTACTCGTGAACACAGCCTACAGCTATTTTGACAAAATCCACAAAGAAAAGAAAAAAGAAATTGTAGTTAGTTGCCAGATAAAAAATATTTTTGAACTAAAATGAGATTGCATGAATTCAATCACATAAGCCAAAATACTCTTTCTTGAACAGTGTTCTAACATGGCTCTTTTCACAAGCATTGATAAGTATACAAGATAATAAGTGTTGGGAGAAAGTTTTTAGAATTGTTCATCTAGAATGGAAGGTGGATGTTTCCTAATCAAAATAACTGTGCATAGAGAAATGAATGAAAAGAAAACAAACTCAGCCACTATCCACTCAGCTCCATGAACAAAGTGTTAGGCTGAGCCAAGCACTGGTATCAATTTTCTTGGCTTAATGAAAAGGTTTTCTGAGATGTAGTCCTTTCTGCTTCACTGTGGATTGACAATACATTCTGACCTAATGGGTGCTGATTACTGTTTCAATTATGCAAGGCTGACAGAAGCAGTATTTCTCCAAACCACAACCTGTTGTTGAGTACAGAGCTATTGTAGTGTAACTCTGTGCTACAAAGGCCTTTTCATATCACATGTTCCTCTGCTTTGAACCACCAGACGGCCTATCACATGGCAATAGGAAGACCTGGAAGGCTGTCCTGCCATCACATCTGGGATATCATCACTCAGAAATAAAACAGAACCATCTGGAAATCTTGGTTCAACGTGAAAACCAGATGAGACGCATACTAAAACTTCAATTCTCTAAAGACAAAAATGAAGTAAGCATCACAAACAAGAGATTAACTGGGTGGGAACTCTTTAGCTCCCCCTGATCTCCCCAAGGCTTAAACTGAGAACTACCAGAACTGGCACAAGAAACCACATCCTTATTGCAAAACAGAAAACTTTAAACAGTATTACAGTGTACAACTTGTATCTACCCGACAGCTATTTCTATTTGGAGGATCTGGTAATTTACCAAAGCAGGGGCAGAGTCTGTGCTGCTTGAGCCAGGCCTGTGCTCAAAGGCATTACATACCGCCCTTCCACTGGCTCCTCACAAAGCATCTTACGTACTTCAAAATTTGATTGTATTTGTTGATCCCGTACATCAGTGATCTTTCCACCATTTACATTTCATAGCCTAACAGGTGATACACATTCTCCCAAGCTTTGATAGCACACTAGATGCTCATTTTTATAAGCGCACTATGTGCTGCATTTCCCAAGGTGAGCTTCAGATGTCCCTTCCCACCACAACAAATTAGCCTGGTCGATGCAAAGTGCAGTTAATCTCACAGGACTGTGTGAAATAGAAAAATAACAGGCTGGTGTCTGACATGCTGTGCCATTGCCAAGTGCAACACACAGCAATGTGTCCTGAGTGCCAGAAGTGGGAAATGAAGAAGAAGTAAAATTGCAAGCACATGGAACGGCTTAGAGGGAAAAATGAAGGTGGAAATCTCAGTACAAGAGGGAGGAGAAAGCATATTCAACTAGGGAGAAGAACACCCACTGTCTCCCATGCCTGAGTTGTCACTGCGGGAACCGCTCTGAGGCTACTCAACGCTTTACCTCCCACTTGGTTTCAGCATCACTGTGCCAGGCAGCCATTTCAGGAGAGACTCTCCTAAGTGCTTTACTTTGTTCATGTGATCAGCGTTGCTATGGTTTGTGGGAACCCTCGATGCCCTCTAAATTAGACACATCCTTGCTAAACCAGCTGTGAAACACGCTTGTGCCTGCAGAGCCTTAGGGAAGAAAAAAAAAAACCTAAAAACCACCACTAAATGAAAAGAAACCTTTTCCAAAGAATATTAAAGGAGAACTAACATGGTTTTCACATACCGGGTGGGGAGGCCTGAGTCAGCACAAGGAAGTGGTTGTCTCTCTACACCACCTCAAACCGCTCTCAACTATACCAAGCCTCTGAGTGAATCTTCTCTCAGAAAGAACAAACTAACTGCTAAAATATCCTCCTGGGATTTTGTTCCCCATTTAGCTTACATTCACTCCAGCTATCTGCTGCCAAAATAATATTGCAGCAAGTGGCAGGGCACCACTGGCACTAGTAAGAGTTGCCTGGGCCCTGCTCCTGCATGCTGGGCAGATGACCCCTCGCCCATCAGTCGCCAGCCCTCTCAAGTCTCTGCTGACCTTGCAAAGAGCAAAACCTCCATGATTGCTTGGAGGATTTCTCTCTGTAATTCTGTTATATCCAGGGACCCAACTGCCAAGCTGTGGGTTTCTGCATGACAAATAACCAAAACAAAACATCGCTGGATGTGAGTGATTACTCTGCAGGAACCTAATTGCTCGCATGGTGCCACCAAAGGCACAGCAAGAAGGAGGTAGGACAGAAACATGTGAAAAGCCATCCTCCAACCAATCACCAGAAAAAAAGGGCATTTCTTGTGCACTCATGTTTTTGTTTTTGTGAAGACCAAGTGGGACATAGGATTCTATAGCTCCACAAGTCACAGATTTTCACACTATGCTGATATTACAGGTAATCCACTTTTATGCTAGTGAAAATACACTGCAGTACTAAACTTGCACAACACAAGCACAACTCCATGCAGTGAACAGCTACAGAGAGGACAGTACTCAGCCTGTGTCTCGCGATGTGAAATATTCCCATTGCCCCACTTCCTTCTTGATCTCCTCTGAAGATACATGGTGCACCTTCTTCTTTGCTAGCCACTTGGCACCTCCACTGGCTTACCTGCAGCCAGGTGACTTGATGCCTGCCCAGGGCCCAGCACTCAGCTCTGATACTTAGGGGTTGACCTTTGCTTGTCAGTCAAACCTGAGGTGGAGGTGTTTGTCTAAAAAGTACTGTATCAGTATCCTGAATAGCCACCTAATGGCACTGATGATCAGTGGGACAATGCCCAGCCTATGGAGATTTCCTACTTAAACTCAAAAACATGGAAAAGGCAACAGATGAAGTGACCTCTTTAAAATCAAGCAGAGGCACAAGTAAAACCACAGCTCTCCCAAGCTCTGAGCCACAGATTTATTCTTGGAGTCACAGAGTACAGCTCTAAGAAGTTGCTTGAATTCAACAGCCTGCGTGGGTGAACAAGAGCAGCAACACTTTCTAGTTCCCTTTTACTATGCAAGATAATTTTGGTATACGTCACACATCATTGATGCATCCTGTCACTTGGGTGGCTTTCCTGCATTCTGATTATCTGTTTACTGCCTTACCTGATGTGCAGGAAAATAGATTTGGTTGTGAATTATTCACAGTGCTGTACATGGCAAATATGAATTTTGTTTGCTATTCTTGAGCTACTGAGATCCTACATCAGTGTTGTGTAGGAAACAGTTATGGACACACACCTTGTGGATAACTATGCTTTGCCATCACACTGCAAAACTGTACACGCTTCTAAAACTGATTGATTGTGACTTACATAATGTGGAAGTCTTTGCCAATGGAGACTGTATTCACAGAACAATTCCTTAAGACATGCAGCCCCACTGGCATTTGCATATTTCTATGCTTCATTTAAAAGGGTCTGCTATGTGTTGTGGCTTATTTTCCAGACAAGGGTAAGTCATATTTTCCTAGCTCTTCAATTTGTACCAAATTTACTCCCCTTCAATTCCTTCCAGTTTGCTGTGAACACTGCTGCTGCAACACTGTTCCATTTAGATAAACAAATAAGTTGCACAGATCCTTGGAAACTATTACCACAGGTATTCAGGAAATAGCTGGCAAGAAGAATGTTGTGGGTTTTATTCCCCTGGGGCAAGCAAAAAGATTGGCACAGTGTAAAACCAAGCTGAAAATTTCAAAAATACAGATGAAAAGAAAATTCAGCATAATCCTTTTCCAAAGCTGATCCCCAGTGAATCTCTGAGATGACAGGCTGAGAACATGTCTGGCTTTCTGTTGACATTATAATAGCTCGTAAGGCTTTGGCAAATAAGTAGCAGGGAATGATCAAGCAAAACAGCTTTTGCCTTCTTAGCTGCGCCTGAAATAGACCTTCAGTTGCATCTCACATAACCTTAGCAGGAAACTTCACCATTTGAAAGCAGCCCTGCAGCAATTTCAGAGCTGGGAGACCACTGTACCAACACAGAATACTGCTTCACTGAAACAGAAATGCTTTGCAAAAGGATACTGATTATTTTAACAAGGCAAATCAGGGAAGGGTATAACAGAAACACAGTGATCATCTTGGGTGCTAGCAACTCACCTGACAGGCTGACTGCCACAAATCTAGGAGCCCTGCTTTCCAAAATCCTATTTTCTTTCATTTATTTGTCAATTAGGCTGTAGCTCCCAGGTACTGAACACTGCCTGGTCTCTGGTTGTGCAGAGGAGTTTCCCAGCTACTTCACAGTGGCCTGTTTTCCGACTTCCTACATGCTGGTTCCAAATACGAATTTCAGCTTTTGTTTCTAACAATAAAATCCAGATCCTCATTTACTACAGATATCTACATCTCCATTGATGATAAGGTTAACATCTGACTAAAGGTACCAGGTTGTATTTCAGTAAGCAGTGTGATCTGATTTCAGCTCCAGCCAGGCCAGGATTTGGGGAGCTCAGGGTAGAAACTATACATTTGAATTTCCTTCAGTATGGTGCTTGACTTTTATCCACAGCCTTCTGTTAAAATCCAAGCATTCTCAGATTGCATGATCTTTTGTCATGTATTACTTTAAATATTTACTGCTTGTCATTTCCTCTTTTGGGTCTGTGTAGAAACATCTCTAATGATGCTACCCTAAAAGCAAGTTAGTACAAACCTATAAAAGCCTATTAGCCTCTAAGTGGTCACACTGATTTAAATGGAAAGACTCCAGCTGACTTCACGCGAAGCTGAATTAGGTCAGTAAAGAAGGTTGCAAATTCAGGTTTGGTTCAGTCACATGCAAATTCAGAGACTTGTCTAGATCTGTTGAATATGTGAAATCACCAAGACTTTCGCACTTTGCAAGAGCAAATGCTACCATAAGAGTCTTGAAAATGAGGATGCTGCAAGAGAGCCTTCACATGGCACGTCACTATACTGGGAATTGAAACAAGAAAGGAGAAAAAAGGGCATTTGGTATAGAAGTTAATATAATCTCATAAAGAGTATTTCCCCACCCTGGATGCTCATCTTTATTTCACTTCCTTTATGGCATTGGCTCTTTTCATCTGAAGAAACAGTATGCTCCTCACTGCTTTCTCAGGGGCTAGCTTTGGTCCAAATTACAATCTTATCCCCATACATCATTAGTTACATGTCTACTGCCATCAGCTCCTCTCCTCAACAAAAGACTTCTGCTCTCTTATTAACAATATTTCATTGCTTCATAGATAGATGTAAAATGACAAAGCATGCTAAATAATGAACAACACAATGAAAGCCCCTTGGATTTTCCTATTCTACCCATAGTACAGGACAAGAATAAGGAGACATTTCATGAAATTAGAAAGGCTGCAAAGGCAGATACGGATTAAAGGAAAGGCTTTTCCTCTTTGAACATAGTTTATAACCAGCCTGTGAAATTAACTGCTGCCTACTCAGAGATGGGGAAGAATGAGATCATATTTTCTGTGTCCTTATTTCATGTGGGATCTAGCAATACTCATTCCCAAGAAAAAATTTGAAATAAAGTAACACAGGAGCTTCTTAGTTAAAAGGAAAGATGAAACGGGAGGTGTTGATTTGCACAAGGCCCTTATAGAAGCTGTTGGTTGCTGGCTGGCTTGATTAGCCTTAACAAAACTCTTAAGAGAAGGAGGCTTAGAATAAGACACTTGAAAAGTGGATGGGGGCAAGATAGATAATAAAGAAAAGGAAGGGGCTAAGGAAAGAAGGGAGAGATGCAGAATCAACAAGCTGAAGACCTTCAGAAGTCTGGGTGGACTTCCGGAGTAGGATGGGCAGTTCTGTGTATCCTACAGCAGCAATGTTTGGGGCAAGTCAGCAATGGCTTGCTGAACTGGGGCACATCAAGAACAATAGGTTCCTGAACAAACAAGGGGCACTGAGTTGGCACTGCCTGCCCTAGCCTCAGGAGAGAGGGGCAGAAGCCAGGTGCAGAGCCACTGTCTGCCAGGACACAAAAGCCAGGTGATCCTAGAAGCGGTCCAAGCTCCACACTGCTGTGTGAGTTGCAGCTGGCCATAAACACTCACCCGTACAGCCTTTAATACTCAGGAAATTGCACTATGCTACATTACATTGTGCCAAGCATCTTTAAATAAGAAAATTGAAGGTGGTCTAATCCTCTCTCATAGTAAACGTAACAACAAAATCATGTTCAGCTCCTTTTGTAAACTTGTTTCGGTGCATATGAATCTCTGATGCTAACTTTTGATTTCTCCAGAGCAATTCCTGACAGCACTGCTAGTCACAGGCCTCTTCCTCCACTGGCATGAGCAGCTATCCTGCCTGGTCCCACTGCCATTTCTACAAAGAGACAATATAAAGACAAAAAAAGAGCTGATGGGGAGTGCAGCATGGTAAGATGAAAATCACATGGTGCATTCAGAAGCATACTGCAGTAGCTGAAGATCCACTGGCAAAATTAAAAGTGATAAGGGATGTTAATCTTCATGCTCTAGGGTATAAACTAATTGCCATCTGGAGTTACAGGAGGAAGTTTTCCTCCTTATACTAAAACAGACTTTTATTGTTGCCTGGGAAAATTATGAGTTTGGAAGAGGCTGTTCCTCTCCCTGATGCACTGACCTTTGTCAAAGACTGGATTCTCAGCTAGTGGATCAATGGCTTATTTTAGGATGACATTCCTGCGTTGACATATCACCTTCCATTCAAATACATCCATTTGGTTTAACATCCATTAGCAAGGTAATGCCCCAGAGCCTTATATTTGTCAGACTGTTTGTTTACCCTTTTTATTCTGGAGATTAGTGCAATCTTACATGCAAAGTGCCAGTGAACACATTCATTGCCCCATAACTCACCTATCATCTGAAAGGTTAGTGTTCCCTCCATGCGTTTTGGATGCAGCAGTAATGGTGACACTGGTACAGGCCTAAGCCCTTTATGAATGAGTGGCATGCCAGGTCTATTTGAGCCCTTGCTGACACCCACAGACTGTGTAATTCAGTCTGACAGATTGAGGCCATGTTCCAGATCTCACAAAAGCAGCAGAGGCGGGTATTGATTTTTCTGTTATTGTTGGTGATTTGCTACTTCATGCCTTTAACAAATGTTAAAAAAAAGTAAACAGGAAGGTCACAGCTGCAGGTTGGCAGAGCACGCAGTGCTGTTTCCCCCGTTGTTCTATCCTGCCTCTTTCTGAATCAGTGGGCATGTTCCACAGACCTTGAGCAACAACACTGCATACATATGAAAAAATAGCCATGATGCTGCTAACAGCCCAGAGGGACTGCAGGAGGAATCTGGTTCCAAGCATCTTTCACACTGCAACTTTGCATAATGCTCCCAAATCACAATTCAGAGTAACAGCTGTATTTATAGCTTCTCCTGCACTAACTCAGGCAGTGTAGACCCAGTGCAGGTCCTATCACAGATGTACTGAATGCTGCTGGGCATGTTCCCTTACTTCTCTGGGTACCATGTGGTACATCTGCATCATCTGCTGCATTTGTTTAGCAAGGTGAAAACAAATTAGTCCTGATGTACAAAGATGTGAAAGTGTCAATCTCCCATTAAAGCCAACAGAACTTAAACACCCAGGTCCCTTCCCTAATCTTCTCTATTGGTTCCTGTGCTTTCGGGAGCTTTATAATTTCCAAGCATACTAGAGTAAACAAAAGATAAACCTTCATGGGTCTGTTGCCTCTATTATACTTCATCTCAAAATGCTCAGGATTTCCTTTCTGGCATCTAATTCAGGATAGAACATGTGCAGATTTATGTGTGGACTACTGGACAGAGCATTTCCATGCATGGAAGCATAAGCATGGAAGCATAAGCCATTTGTAGTAATTCTCAGATAGATTCTGAATTTATTCAGTGTCTCAAAATTTCCTTAAAAAAAACCCCACAACAAACAAAAAAACCAAACCCCCCCCACTGAACACTGCTTCGTGTTTAGCACTATGTGAGAAAAACAGTTGCAGTTGCTCAGGGTTGGGTATTTTTGTTTCTTGGGGGACAGGCCAGACTGCCCCCATGTATCCGTGGTAGAGCAAAGAAACAAATCATCAAGCTGATGTCTTTAGTCTAAGTACAGAATATATAAGGGATTTTTTTTAGCAGACTTTCAGACTTTGAGATAAGTAGCATCTTTGTACTGTGAACAGAGCCATTTTTACTAGAACAGGGCTTTGACAAACAGCTTCCTACGCAGTTTGTCATGATGAATGTCACGAATACTGTCTGAATACTGATAACGTTCATGACTTTTTGTTAGGTTTCATTTAAAGATTTTATGTATTTAATTCTGCAAAGGCATTGATAAACAGATATAAATCTTTGGAGTGGCTACTGATGAAAATCTCCTTTAATATCACATTGATGTCTGTGCTGTGTTAGGCTTCAATAATATTTACATTTTATCCTTTTTATGAGCTCAGTGGCATTTCAATGATTGTTCTTACAGTGATTGAAAATCACTGACGATTGAAAACCACTGACAATTGAAAAACATAATATTGTCCTGGGAACACTGACAAATCTGGAGTAACTTTGTTGTTTCTTTGTTGTTGGAGGAACTTGTGCATTATTGGGAGTGCTATTCAGCCATCGGATTGTGTTATACCTATGACTACCAGTAAGGAGAAATACAGCTACTTATCTTCCTACATATCTTTGTCCTTTCTTTTCAAAATCCTTGACTTGTTTGCCAAAACAAGTATTTTCCCATCCGTGATGCCAGTAAATGCCAGTGGTGTGCCATGCATTCTTCTAGCACTGGCTCACAAGGAGAATTTTCTGCTTTTCCAGAGGATGATCCAGCAAAGAAGAAACCTGCTCCTGCGAACATCACTGGTCAAAGAGAAGGAAGCAGGACCACCAGAATCAACAGAAATCTTTACCTCTTTCTCCTGATACTGCTGGCCTTCTTACCATCAGCTGGCCTCAAAAAGAGCATGAGGGCATGCCTTTAATGGCTGCTCTCCAGCAGGGAGTTTGCAACATGGGCTACACAGGGCAGCCATGGGCTGAACATCTGTTTCAGCTAGAAAACACTGAGCTACCAGTGGGTTTGCTTTTACCAGTTGTAGCCCTATCTGCTCTATTACCTTTTTCAACCTCTTTTTTTTTAACGTTTAAAAATAAATGTGATGTTTCCAAGGAGGTAAGTCACTGCTTGCTCTCTCTCTCAGGAGCTCATCTGCGCTCCCAGGCAGGACTCCTTTTTGAAAGGTGTGAGGACGTGAGGTTTAATTCTCACAGTGCTACTGCATTTCTATTTTACACAGCCTGGTCTGGAGGTGATAACAGCAGTGGGAGCACATCACTTCACACCTTAGGGATGCTGGCTTATATCTCACAGGGATGCTGACATGTCAATGGATGCAGCTTATTAGCAGTCCTGCAGCCTCACTGAAACGGAAGGTGTGACTTTTCACTGTTTCTATTAGCACTGTGCCAAGAGGTCACAGCCAAGGCTGAAGGAAGTAGGATCACATAGCGGGTGTAAGCACAAGCAGGTAGTGCCAGCACTAATGTATTTAGCCAAAACATCAAAGCAGAGAGACATATAATAAATATGAAGGCAGAGAGAGATGATATGATTGGCCCAAGGTCAAAGAATAGCTCTTTGCTAGAGCTGGAAACACAGCTTTCATGAGCGCATCTACAGAGCTCTACCGACCCTCTGAGCAGTTTTCCTATGAATGGAATACGTTCCTATTTTGGCAGTATTTTGTTTGTGTGCAGCTATAATTGTGAGCTTGTCATGGTAAATTGCTGCATGAAACTTGGTCCTATTTAGAATATTACTTCTTCAAAATATGTAAGAAGTTTAGAAGGAATGCCTTACAAGTATTATTCATGTTATACCTCATGGGCAAGATAAATAGCACATAAATTGAACGAACACCAAGGCACATTAATATGAAAGGTTATGCATCTTCAACTAGCCTATGAACTTTTCCATTTTCCTAACAGAAATTGTGTCCATTGATATTTTGATTTAAATTGGGCTGAAAGAGAGCAAGGAGTAAAGTTTAATCAGATGGTTGTCAACAAACTGTGTTCGCTTAAGGATCAGTAGTCAGTGGCCACTACTTGCAGTTTAATATAGTATTCAAAAAGATAGTACTTTCTGTAGCATTACTCCTAATTATCATACAATTTTCCTCACTGTTGGGAGACTCATGGTTAGCTGCTAGAAAAAGTTGTGCTAACTGAAATAATAACAGCTACAGAAACACTTTCTGCTGTAATAGATACAAATCAGTGCCACCCTACCAATTAAGCAGATGAGGAGCCACCAGCTTTGCCTTTGGCTTCACCATCCTCAGCAGTTCCTACTTTTTCTCCTGGCATGATCCCCTGCAACATTCAGCCCTTGATTTACATCATAAGCTCTGCAGAGCTTTGTTTAACTCATGTAACATCTCATTCCTAATGCATGCAATTAACAGTAACTCCATAGCAGTGCAAAATCTCACATGCTGTCCAGCTTGGTGGCAAAGCAAACATTCACCATTATCTTCACAGTCTGCTGAGATTTAAGAATTTGAATTAGAAGAGACCATTGTGTCACCTAGCTATCAAAGGTTAACTTTAGCTTAATAGGCGTATATCTACCCTCCAGAAAACCTTCTCTTCACATCAGGTGCATAGAAGTTGATGGTCCTATTTCACAATGGCCCTACTTCACAGTGCCCTTTCCTCTCTAACCCAGATACCACTGTATAAAACTCAATAGCCTGCTCTTTCTGATGTTCATTGGTAGCCTATTTTTATTAACATAAACAAACAAACAAACAAAACCCCACAAACAAAAAACCCACAACAACAACAAAAAAGCAAAACAAAAACCACACACAACCAAGAATAAACAACAAACACTGATCCTTCACTGAAGTGCTTCCTGAGCCTTGCCTTTTATCTTTTCAGTGTTGGGAAATTCCTATCTTTCAGTGACAATATCAGCCAGGGATGGAACGGAATATTGTTCATCTTGGATTAATATAAATTTGTTGACCTAAGGAGAGCTTACTTTCTCAGAGGAGAGTATTAACTCTTGTGATGACACAAGAAGGAATGCAGAAAGGCAGGGAGAGGTTGGACAGGTAACACAAACCAAGTTGTAATTTCATCTCATCACTGCTTTTTTCCTGCCCACACTGACTGACCTAATAACAGCATCATTTACAACAGGAGATGAGCTTAGTCCATGAATGATGGCAGCTGCTTGGCAGCCTGGTGAAAGGAATGTTAGGCAAGGATTTGGTAAATGTATAAGCATAGAATCATAGAATAGTTAGGGTTGGAAAGGACCTTAAGATCATCAAGTTCCAACCCCCCCTTCTGTGGGCAGGGACACCTCACACTAAATCATGTCACCCAAGGCTCTGTCCAACCTGGCCTTGAACATTGCCAGGGATGGAGCATTCACAGCTTCCCTGGGCAACCCATTCCAGTGCCTCATCACCCTCACAGTATAGGACTTCTGCCTTATATCTAATCTGAACTTCCCCTGTGTAAGTCTGAATCTGTTACCCCTTGTCCTATCACTACAGTTGCTAATGAAGAGTCCCTCCACAGCATCCTTATAGGCCCCCTTCAGGTACTGGAAGGCAGCCTTCTCTTCTCCAGGCTGAACAGCCCCAACTTTCTCAGCCTGTCTTCATATGGGAGGTGCTCCAGCCCCCTGATCATCCTCGTGGCCCTCCTCTGGACTTGTTTTAACAGTTCCATGTCCTATTTATGTTGAGGACACCAGAACTGCACACAATACACCAAGTGAGATCTCACAAGAGCAGAGTAGAGGTGCAGAATCACCTCCTTGAATGAGCTGAACTGGCCCTTAAGTAGGCATTTGCCCTGTTCAATTCCAGTTGCCTACAGGAGCATCAGAGGCAACCCAGTTGCAACACCACTGTTGACTCTTCACCTCTGCTGCCGTTTGATCCCAGGAGATTATTATTTTTTTTGAAAGTGATGGTGAATGACAGCCTCAGTGGCTCACTTACTGAAATGAAACAGATTATCTTTCTCTCTTTTATGCACCAAAAGTTTGCCACTCTTCAGCCTTGTATTTACAGTACTTAGCTAGATAATTTCTAATTCAGTGACTATAAATTGCAGATATCTCATTACATCAGCAATAATCACTGCTGAATCTCTATTATTTTTAGCCTGGTTTGGCTGGTGATGATTGAATCAGTGCCTTCAGATTAGTTTATGAAATACTAAAGTCAATCTATATAGTAATAAGAGTTATCTAAATAGGCTTTTGATGGAACATAATAATTGCAGACACTCTGGCTTCAAGATTGATTTACACAATGGGGAGAAAGGGCTGCAAAGGACAGCAGCCACACCAAGGAAGGTCAGTGGGGTTGGTAAAAGGCAAGGAAACTGTGTTTCAGAGTGAATTATTCAGGGTATGAAATAGGCAGTACACGATGGGACAGAAACCATGGGCTCTCTTTGCCAATGCATATATAAAGATGATATCTAGATTTCAGCCCAAGGACAAGTTTAAGCTGATACCAGCTGCAAAGGAAGAGGTGAAGGGCTGTTAAAAGACTTCCTGCCTTTCCCAGCAAAGAGGATGTTTGCAGGCTGACATAGACCTTCATATAATATAGGGCAGCTATAATATTTAAGAGGTCACTATATGGATGCTGACAGCATAGGCTGTACAGGACCTACACCTTCAGGATCCCCTCATGTTTTCAGTATGCACTAAAAGCTACCTGGTCAACTGAGCATATGTTCCACCTCAGTGAGATTTCCAGTATATTAACGTTAGGATGTTCTTGAGGGTTTTTTGTATCTGAGGCACAGTTTACAAGAAACATCTAGCAGATTAAAAAGTGTGATAAAAACTACCATGCTGTTTCTAAACACTTTAGAAATGTGGTGAGCACTGCTGCCCTATGGAGAAAGGAGATACAAGAATGTCTGCATAGCAGAAGATGCAGTTACCACTGGGTTATTGAGTATATGAAGCCTGTAGCCTTGCAGAGTAACATAGTAAAACTGCAGTTTAAAAGGACAAATACTTTTTATGAAAAAGAAACATATTTCAAATTGGGAAAGCCACTTATCTTCCACTTGAGTCTTATTATTTTTAGCTGACCTTGGTTGTCATTAGTCACGTAATAAATTCATCTATAAACACGGCTAAATCTGCATTTGATATGGATTGTATCTATATCAGGCTCAAGAAAAGATGTATTTTCTTCCCTCATGATGTATGTGTCACTTCACCAATTTGGAGATTGCTCTAATGCAGTTTGGGTATAGATTTGAAATGGGAGACAAGTGGAAGGTGGGTTTTTTTTCAGGGAATGCTGCACTTTCCTATTTGGTTTCTCATGCCCAGAGAGGTAATAAAATAGATGGATAGACTCTCTCATCTGTAATTTCCTTTCCATTTCTCCAGGCTAAGTGCTGCTGTTAGACCCCTGTGCCACAGCCTTTTCCCTTAGCAGTCCTAGCTAATCCGGGAAACAGCAGCTGATTTACTACCCAGACTGTCATGTGCAGAGCGGACCAAAGGTTAATCTGTGATTCTCCTTGCAGTGCTCTGCCAGCTACTGAGCGATTCCCATCCTCCTCCTGTTGCAGCTGCCATCGCTGCAAAATTGAGAGAACTGAGCTTCTCATGCATTTCTCCTATTTAAATAGAAAGCTCATTGCTTGGGGGGGTGTATCATTTTGCATGTCTGACACAGAGCCCTGTAGGAGGTGGCTTTGAATTAGCTTTTCTGAATATTATTATTTATCTATCAGTCTTTGCTTCCAAGTTGAAATAGTAGTCAAAGAAATCTCATGACACAACTAAAAGACAAAGCCTGTGATCCAGACTTTTTAAAGTGCTTGTATGTTAGTTTAGATTTTGTTTGAATAGGTGAACCTTGATATACATAAGTCTTTGAAACTCCTTTAGTATCTGAATTGCTTTGTTGCCATCAAGTGGTTTAAGGAGGCATTTCACTGCGTTGCAGTTTGATAAACCAAAAGAACTCGAATTACCTTATCAACCAAAATTAAGAAAGGTGGATTAAAAATGCAAACAAAATTGTGCAGTAACTTTTCTTTGGCATGATACTGACTGGTTTGAGGAAAGTGAAAGTTTTGCACTCCAGCCACAGTGATTATAAATGACTGCTGTTGTTAGGGAAAATACCATCTATTTATCTATTCTAGCTTTCATTTTCTTGGACAATATATTTACAAGTGAATATTCTAGATAACTTTTTTTACCCAGAGCTGTATCTAAGCCAATGATTTTTCTGAAATATCACAGTGTTTTGTTCCGCATCTAAATTCTGTTAAGGCGATGCTGATGCTGTTTGTATTTTTGAGGAGGTTTTGTTTTAAATCTGATACTTGCTCCTTAAAATTAAACTTTCCCTCATTTCCAACCTCTGGTCATTCTGTTGACAAGCCCTGCCTCTTAAAGCACCATGTTGTCCTTATTTGTTTGTATTGCCTTACATAATTTTGAGTACAGAAGAGCTTTCCTCACTGCAGAGGTGAAGAGTTTCATATTCTCAGATTGTAAAAGTCCCTTTGAAAAGCAACAAAATGTCCTGCCTACTTGTCAGTTTTGTTGATTGTATTCCACCTCACCAATGAAATTTCTGGTGGAGTATATTAATACCATTCCATGGTAAGGCATCTCTTTCTTTATTTCCACATTTTTTCCCCAAGTGCAGCAAAATAATGACTGCTGGGATTTTCCTACAGATGGAACTGGAAACAGTCAAATTTACAAGAGATGAGACTTAAAGGGAAAAATTAAGAAGTTCTTAGAATAATCCAGCTTTAGACTTTATGTAAGCACCACACAGACCCAACTTAAAATTTCCTATTTATATGTAGCCTGACAGAGTCTTGGGTAACATGAGCTAATGTGAGGCGTTCCTGCCCATGTCAGGGGGGTTGGAACTAGATGATCTTATGGTTCTTTCCAACCCTAACTATTCTATGATTCTATGATAAAGAAAACCAAAGGGAACTTCTGTATCTCTAATTCTAATGAAGTTATTTTTCTAGTGATACAATAAAAAAGCCAAGGATTATTTTAAAAGGCTGAATGCTTGCACTTACTGAAGTCTGGATAACTAATTCATAAGGTAATATTTTACTTAAAATTCAGCCATTTTTGTTTTAATAAATTGATCCTTAATAAATTCAATGCAAAAAAAAATATACATACAGCCTTTGGCAATTAATCATATTGATCTGTGGAGTGCTAAAAAGTGGCTATTTGTGAATATTTGGCATCTGATGTGTATTGTTTAGTTTGAACAAGAAAAACAAGTTTGCAGTTGTAGTTTTTGGTATCTGGCAGATTGACTAGATTTTGTCTTTACAATCAGATTTACAACAAGAGGAAACCAATTTACAAGGCCTAATGACTTCCCAAGAACAGGTACTAATAATCATTTCTTACTCTGCAGACAGCTCCCAAAGTCATCCTGCTCTGTTTGCTGGCAAATGAAATCAAGGGGTCCAGATGGAAGAGAAGCTCATTTAATTTTGTATCAAAGCAAATTTTACCAGAAACTATTTAGTTTCTGTAAACTCAGGTTTACTCTGCTGTTAGAGTGAGAATTATCTCAAGCCGTCCTGGCTGGACTGTATAAAGTGTCATGTCGTGAGACCATAGGAATGAATGACGCCTTCCGAGCACTGATTCAAGAGAAAAAACAAAATACAGGAGAATATTCTTCATGTTGCTTCAGAAAAGCCCATTATATTCTCAAAAGTGCACCAGGTGACTTAAATAATGGAACAGTGAGGTGTATGCTTAAAATCCTAAAGTCAGGAACAGACAAATGTGTTCCAAGACTCTCTTTTTTTACAGAAATTTTATTCCAGTGAGTAATGCACATATGTAACCTGTAAAACCTGGAGCATTAAGACTATCCCTCATTTCTTAAGAGTTATAATTTGGTACATTTTTATAGTATAGCTCAAATTCATCAGGATCAAGTTAGATTTTTTTATCTATGTATCCGTTTATATATATGTGTACACACGCTACACATAAAATTACACATGCTCTGAAGAAGAATCGAGTCCAAATCAAAGCAGGTTGGAACTCTGTTAGCATTCCCATTTATGTTGGCTTACCATGGTATCCATGTCATGGCAGGGCTATGCCCACCTTTGAGGTACAATAAGATGCTAACATGAAATGCCTTTTGAATCTGCTGCATAGGTTAACTATAGGCTCAGAGAAGCACTGGCAGACCTGCATTAGTAAGCAGCATGTATTTGTACCTGAAAAAAATAGCCATTTTCTATGAGTACTGATTGAGATTCTGGTCGCATTTGACTTTAAAAAGTGGGAAAGCCTCTTTCTACCCTAGTCTTCTACACATACTCTTATCCATAATGGCTTACACAGTTATAGTCATCTTTTTTTTGCTTCCTTTTATTATAAAATTTGACTTATAATACAGAACAGTTTGTCAGCTAATGTGTGTTATAAGAGATGTAGAGATTAAATATATGTTTAGATGATAGGCTGGTATAAAGAGCTAACAAGGGGATGATAATATATTGAAAAGACACATATATTGACACAGCAATGTTGTGAAGAAGGTTGAATCGCTGCTCTTGATTAATCTTCTCCTATTCAATAAAAATGGCAGAATCTTCCAAGTCAAAGATAGCATATTTAAAATGAAAAAGAAAAAAAAAACCAACCCTAGACTGAAGCACAAATGAATCAGGTGCATCATCAAACTACAAATAATGCAGAATTATAGAAAGCAGAAGACATTAAAAATCCCTAACGCCATTCTCAAAGAAGGATCAATTATCTGCAAGACAGAAGTGAGGCAATGAATTTAGGGGAATAGACATTTATCTAGATAAAAGCCCCACTACCATTTATCTTTGTATTTTAACAGATCAGCAGGCACAGTCTTGTGTTGAATGGTACATTACTAAATACTAATTTCCATTTAATTTTTATTTTAATTTATAATCACAATGAAACTGGACAACTGAAGGGAGGCACTGGAAGGTGACATTAACTAAAATGGTATATTAAGCAGCTTAACTGATAAATAAGCAGGCTATTTTAATAAGAAAAAAAAAGAGTAATCATCTGCAGAAAATGGCAAGATATTTTTGTGCAGTTAAAAATGCGTACAGAATCAAGAGAACTGCCTCCTTTTTCCACGGAAAAAAGGATTTAAAGGAGAGGACTGGAATTCAAAGCTTAATTTCAGAAGTAGCCAGAAGAAAGAAGAAGCTGGAGTGTAGAGGGCATGGGACTGGTGAAAAACATCTGCCAGGCTGTCAACCAGAATGTGCATTGCTGGGTACAGGGATAGAAAGAGGTAGAGGGATTGTGCAATGATTGGGAGAAGAAGTAAAATGTGTTTTGGCTACCATCTAGTTGCACCAGTTAATCACACAAGGCTGCAGTGTGGGACAAAAGGCTAAAACAGGAATGCCTACTACTATTCCTACTACTACATTTAAATAGTCCCTTATTTTGAAGATGTGATATGAATGTTTTTGTATATTGACTTGGCCTCAGAAATTAAATACGCAAGAGAAGGTCCAAATAATCCAGAATCTTTTACCCAAGGTTTTCAGTGTAGTGCTCTGTAAAGTATTATGCTAAATGGAGAATAGTTCTGTGAGGCCTCTAAATTACAGCTTGATGCACAGAATCAATGTAGCGTGACTGGATATGTTTTTCCAACCAATCTATATTGTTGTCTGCTCTGTGATGGTCAAATATGTTACACAAACCTTGCACACATGTGAAAGAGAATAAAAATGAAACAAACCAGCTTGATTTTATTTATGTAGTCATTAAAAACCTGTAATATGCAGTTTTATTGCTTGTAATTAGAAATACACATTATACAGTTCCCTGCTATAAGCATAACAAAAAACTTGACACAAGCAATAATACAGAAGACTAATGCAATATGGGAGCAGTTTCTTTTAAACTTTATTTTACCACATCAACATTTCTAATGCCTGTCTAGAAAAGTCTCTTGCAAAGAAAAGGAGATTTGAATCACAGAATGGCTGAGGTTAGAAAGGACCTCTGGAGATGATCTGGCCCAACGTCTCTCCTCAAGCAGGGTCACCTAGAGCTGGTTCCTTAGGACTATGTCCAGATGGCTTTTGAGTATCTCCAAGGATGGAGATGCCACAACCTCCCTGGGCAACCTGTGCCAGTGTTCGATCACCCTCACAGTGAAAAAGTGTTTCCTGATATTCAGAGGAAACCTCCCGTGTTTCAGATTGTGCCCATTGCCTCTGGTCCTGTCGCTGAGGATCACAAAAAAGAGCCTGGCTCCGTCCTTTTTGTACTCTCTCTTCAGGTATTTCTACACATTGACAAGATCCTTCTGATCCTTCTCTTTCCCAGGCTGAACAGTCCCACCTGTCAGCCATTCCTTATAGGAGAGATTCTCCAGTCTCTTCATCAACTCTGTGGTTCCTTTTCTGGGTTCTCTTTAGTATGCCCATTTCTCTCTTGTACTGGGAGCCCAGAACTGGGCCCAGCACTCCAGGTGCCGCCTCATCAGTGCTGAGTAGAAGAGAAGGATCACCTCCCTCCACATGCTGGCAGTACTTTGCATAATGCAGCCCAGAATACTATTAGCCATTCTTTTCTGCATAGACACATTACTGGCTCATGTTGAACTTGGTGTCAACCAGAACTCCCATGTCCTTTTCTGCCAAGCTGCTTTCCAAATGGGTCCTTCCCAGCCTGTACTGGTGCCGGGGGTTGTCCCCCCCCAGGTGCAGAACTCTGTACCTCTTGTTGAACTTCATGAGGTTCCTGTCAATCCAGTTCTCCAGCCTGCTGAGGTCCCTCTGGAAAGCAGCATGACCTTCAGGACATGACCCTCAGGTGTATAAACCACTTCTCTCAGTTCTCTGTCATAAGCTCACTTGCAGAGAATGTGCTGCATCCCATCATCCAGAACATTAATGAAGATGTTAAATGGGATAGGACCCAGTATTGACACCCTGGGATATATCAATAGCTACTGGACCTCAGCATCTCTATGAGAATCTTACAGGAGAAAGTATCAAAGGTTTTCCTGAAGTCTAGGTAAACAATATCCACAGCTGTCTCCTCATTTGCCAGGCTAGTTATTGCATGGTAGAAGTTTGTCAGACTAATGGAGCATGACTTCTCCTTTTCATCAAAGATTAAAGACTTACCTTGCAACCAGGTAGATCACTGGAGACTTGCTGGTGTGGGGCTGTTGTGTAATATTTCCCAAGTATTCAAACAATAAATAGGTAACAGGGTATTACCCAAGCACATGCTAGTTTTTCACTGTCTGGGAGTGTTCATACTCATTTACGCTAGGAAAAAATAACTACCTTACATCTTTCATGACAGTAATGACCCTAGAACATGGAGCCCAACAGAGAACCAAGCTTAGAGCCTAGTGTTACAATCACTTTGTAATAACTTGACATGAATTCTGTTGACAGTTAGGTTGCTGCACAGTTCTGCATGTTTCCATGTGGACAGCAAAAACAAAACAAAAAGAAAAAAAAATAGATAAACCCCACCTGAAATGTAAAACATAACTGAGAATGCCAGTTAAAGAATGACTATAAAGAAAAGAGTAGCTATAAAAAGCCACAATTTATACTGAATCATCCAAAACAAGTCTGCAAGAGTAACTCAAGCTTGCTATAATTTAAATGTGTTTTACAGCAAAACATGCTCTGGATATCATTTATACCTACAGTGAAATTAGGTAGTAAACATGAATATTATTACCAAAGGTAGTAACAATTGGATCATCACTGAAGTCTTGAGGCTGGTGAAACTTTGTGAAAGCCATCAGATGTTCTGACTGACTTCTTGAGGCAGGCAGCTTCTGTTGCTGTAGTTGTTGGAGGGAGATCAGGGCCTTATTTTTTTATTTCACCCATTTCTTAATTTTAGAATGTCTCTCTTTGGATTAAAAACCCAATATATAGTGAAAAATGACAGATTGCAATGGATGGTCTCCTTCAGGAAAACAAATTTTTGGGAGATTTTTAGGGTTGGTTTTTTTTTTTTTTTGGAAGGCAGGTTTTATCATATTGCAAAAATTCTTCCAGACAGATGCAGACTTCCTTGAGAGATAATCTGATGATCCTGGCTCTGGTTTTCCTCTTTTAAATACAGCTCAGCTGATGAGTCAGCTGTTCCAAGGTCTCTTTTGCCATCTGTTTTGATTTAGAAATTAGTGTAAATTACAGATATGATTTTGGTCCATTCTTCCTTTTTCCTGCTGTTTTTAAAGTAATACATTTCTAGTAAGAAAGGAAGCAAGAGAGAGGCCATTTGATTAGCAAATGTCAGTGAAAGATGTAATTATTTACTTCTGCCAGAACAACTCAATTTGTCTTCCTCAGTTTCCTCTGTTGGCTTCAAAGGAGCATTTGGCTACTTTGTCTGTCATAGAGAGTAATTGTTGGGGTTGTTTTGTTGGCTCAGCTGGACAACTGTGCAATAAATGAGAGAAGATTGAATGAATTCTCCATTTCCAAAAAGTCAGACATTCAGAGAAACCATCTGAGGCATTTGTGCCAGTATATCCTTGTAATTGAAAACCATATCTTTATACTTAAGGAAAAGCAACTGTTCTCACACTAAACAAAAGCAGCATGATGAGGGTTAGCTCTCATCACACCACTGACTGTGGAGAACCTACCACCAGAAGAGCTCCATGAGGTGCCATGGCCATGTTTCAGGCACAATGCCTTCTGAAAGCAGCGCTTGGTGGTCACATGTCAATGGTACAAGGCCTTCATGTTGGCATACCTGCATGAAGAAGAAGCAGACAGCATACAAGAGGTCGGAGCTGTCAGCGTTGCTTGTTCTGTGAAGCCATTCCAGTCACTGGCTTCAAATGGACCTCCACCTTTTTCCCTCTGCAACTTGCACCAGGAAATAGTATAAAACTAAGTTATATGCTTGTGTTTGCAATCTCAGACTTTGTGTAACATATTTGGTAAGAACTGGAGACTCTTGAATGGAGAAACTCAACTCTCAGCAAGGAGCTAATTCCCATTTCAGTTTTGAAAAAGGAGCATATGCAGCTGTGAAAATATAAAGTCAAACAACAGAAAACTTGTTTGTTCTGATCTTCTCACAAGTCTTATTTGTATTTCCAAAATACAACATGTGCCTCATAGCCAAAGTGCAAGTTTCATCCACAAACTTCAGCATTTGCATGATGTGTATTTATGCTAGAATGTCACTGTGGGTAAAGAAAATGAGTAACATGGATAAGTATAAGAATCAGAATCTCAAAAGAAACTGATTTGTGATGCTATTGTACACTTCTCTACAACATTTCCCAATAGAATTAGAAACTGGAAAGGCTGCTGCATGTATTTCTCTTTTCATTCCCACTCATTTCTTTGCTGATGATTTCTATTGAAGTTATTTGTGCTAAGCACATCTGTTTCATTTAATACTTGAAAACTGGCAAATCTTAGAAGTTTCTATTCTTCTGGACAAGTACATATAACCACAATGATTGTTCTATGATTTGAAATAACTTAGAACTGCAAATTCAGGAACAAGACAAGAAGATGTTGCAACACTAATTTCCATGGTCATACATCTTGCAGAAGTACCATAAGCTTGTTTGTAGTAATCTTTATTTTGGAAGTAGATGAAAGAAAAAACAGGAGTATTAACTACAGATCACCCAGGAGATAAAGAGCATGTCCATAATGCATAAATGAAAAAATACTGACCGATAGTTAACAAATTCTTATGTACATCACATCATTATTTATGGATGATAAACTGTTCTGTTAGTTGCTAAGCATTTAGTTGGCAGCAGATGAAAAAGAGGTCTGCTGTTGATTCTGGCACAGAAACCTAACATTACTCAGCAACATAATTATGAGCATTGTAAATACCGCATATGGAAAAATCTACAAGCAGCTCTTTGGGTGTGCAAGTGATTAAAATTCCATGTACTTGATTGTGTAAGGTCAGCTGTAAACACTCATTAAACTTGAGTCTATGTCATATCTCAGCTGCTTAGCCCTTACTTCTTGCTTCTATCTCTTTTAGAGATAGAATCTCAAAGAGATTCTTTGAGATATCTTTGAGATATCAAAGAGATATCTTTGAGAGAGAATCTTTAAAGTAGTCCTCTGGTTATAAGGTCAAATACAGATCCTCAAATGTCATGACCTTCTGCCTCACTTTACCTGCTTAGATGGCAATGGTCCTGTCTAGGACATGAAATGGAGTGCGTTTTCAGCTGAATAAAAGTCATGGCAGCAAAGGCCATTTGTATTTTTGTCACATAAATGTCTGTGTATAGTATGTGTGTCTTTGAGCATCATTTTAAAACAGAAGATGCTAGATTTCTGTGAATGTAGAAAGCTCATGTTAACACTGGGTTTTTTTTTTAACTTGGAAAACAAAAGGAAACTAGTGGATGGTGTAAAAGAAGATAATTCCTTACTTTTTTATATTTACCCCCTTAAGGGAAAAATTGCAGTCAATTTTGGCAGGGCTGGAACTTCTACCTCCTCTAGAAGCCTGGACACCCTGGTATAGAGCAGCCACTAGCAGCCTCAGAGCGTAGGAAGATCCATCCAAAAGCACCTGGGCTGTGAGTCAGTGACAAATTCTGTCATTAGTTTGTAACGTGTCATTGTTTATGTGATAAATTGGCTATAAATATATCTTCACCTGAAAACTAATTTCATTTTGGGTATTAATCTCTAAATGCAGTGGTTTTATAGATGAACAAACAGATATTTCTTTTTGATTGAAAGTCTGTGTTAAAAGAAAACAAGCTCAAATTCTCTGAAGGGAAGAGGTATGTTTAGGACATCTGTAAAGGCCATTCCAAGCCCTGGCAGAGCTCTTGTCCCACCTTGTGCAACACTGGCTGCTGTTTGCAAGCCTCATCTCCACCCCACTACAAAGAAGGTAGCAGCACTTGTTATGGAAGAGTACAAGATGTGGCCATACAACAGTAATGACAGACTCACAGTAATGAACAACAAGATACATTCCTCATCACATCTTTTCACTCGTTAAAAAAAAACCAACATTCACACATTAAAAAAAAAAGAACAAAACCAAAATAGTAGCAAGTTAATTTAAGGTAGGCTTTTGGTTAAGACAAGTAAATAACACTTAGTGTGCTTTATTTAACTAGGATTAGTTGTAACTTTGGTAATGTTCATTGTAATCAAATGTTGGCTTAAATTAATCTAAAGTACTTGCAATCCAAGGGTTTTATTTGTGGAGGTTTTAGTGTGAGTGTTAAGTTTATATCCAGGATCTATGGGAGATGATTAGATTCAGAAACACATGAAAAGTGTAGTCAAGTCAGGAAATAAGGGTCCTGAATAAATTTTAAGCCTGCAGTCACAGTATCAAAAAACCCACAGGTTTAGTTCTGATGTAACTGATGGGGAATGGGCTGCTACACAGGAACATCAACTCATTAAACTAGGTAGAGATGTGCAGAACCAGTAGCAGGTGGGTGGGAAAAGTGACTTGATACGCTCTAGCCCATAGGAGCTAGACAGCTCAGGCATAGGGATAGGGGAAATACTGTGCCACTGTTTATTAGGCAAATATTCTGCCTCTGGCAACGGCTAACGCTATGCGCTTCAGGGAAAGGACACTTGTAATAGGGGATGACTACACTTCAAAGAAAGCTTCTTTCCTGTAATGAAGGATGAGTTGCCATCATTCAGCAGTAAACCTGTATTATGCAAGTATACATATTTAACTCATGCTGCGGATTATTATTCTACTATTTGCAGTGGAGTAGCATGACAGGAGATAATAATCACCATATATAGCTGGATTTAGTTTTGAGCTTCACATACACGGCCCATTGCCTTACACACAGGAGAATATTCAGATGTTCTAGATCATGTAAAGGGTGCTGATCTCAAAAAGAGGAACATGCCTAGCATTATCACAGCAGCTAAATAGGCCACATGTTTTATAGCTCCATTACCTTTAACTGAATTCACTATGACATCAAGTGAGCATGTGGCCTGGTTACTAATAGAGTTTCAGACTTTCACCTCCTCCTTTTCCCACTCTTAATACCTGCAAAACTTGTTAAAGGAAATGTGCATTCATTTCCTTTCTCAACATGTGCCTAATATCTGTTTCCAGCTTTCTGGTGAGTTTCTTCAGCATCTAGCAGAGGGTCAGACTTGGTAAGGGGTGGATGATGGGAGAGCCACTGCCTATCCTCCCCAGTGATCCTTATCCAGAAGTGAGCAGGGAGTTCAAGGCTCACTGCGCTTTGCAACCAGGGCACCCATGTGGCAGTGACAGCGAGTGGTAGCTGGGTCCCTGTCCCTCCTCTAAGAGCTGCTGTCTCCTGCAGTAGTTGATAATGGGCAGGACCTGCCCTTGCCTACTTTTCCTCAGCTGCATGTGCTCCAGGGAGGCGCCCTGGGCTCAGCCCGCAGGGACATGGGATGGAGGACTGCCTGCTTTCTACAGCTTGCTTGGATTCTTATGGCAGCCCAGCCTGAGCTTCTTCATCCTGTCAAGAGAAAATTCACTCACTGGGTGGTAATTGTTCTTAACAACTTCACTTTTCATGACAGAAGATGCCAGAGGCAGTGGGAGGGTGCTGTGGGGCTGTGGGTGACAGCCAGGCTGTCAGGGCACCAAGGGGGCACTGTCCCCCTGTGCGTAACTGGGAGAGCAGGCCAAGGCTGATGTTGGGGATGGGGATCCCAGCCAGGTCCCAGTACTGGGACAGGTTGAGGTGGTGGTGGAGCACAGGACTGTGGTGGAGCACAGGTCCATGACATGTGGGGCAAGAGTAAAGGTGTGAGCTCTCCCCTTAAATGCTCTCCCAAACAAGATGGGGAGAGATCAGCTGAGGGTCTTCCTCCCATGGCTGATCCACACTGCTGTGTAACAGGACTGGCCCTGCACGCAGGAAGCCAAAGCTCTTGGCAGAGATAAAAGGCTATTTCATGTACCTCAGTGTGTTGGTTTTGCATTTGACCCATGCCTTTGGTGCTGCGGGGCAAGGCTCCCCATGCCACAGACATCCTTTCTCTTTCTGCACTTGCTGAGCTTTTCCAGGGGCAGTGTGGTGGCCAGAGGCTGGCAGGACAGTCCCTTGTCACCTTCACTTTTCCCATACATCTATGTTCAGCCAAGCATTATTTGCTCTGGAATATTTCTTTTGCAAAATGCCATCACTGAAGTGGCACTGGTTGACAGACACTGCAGTAGGCATTGCAGAGTAACTCAGGGAATATTACTGAGATCTTCAGTAAATGTCATTTTGTTAAGCAAAGTAGTACAAGGAAAGGAAGGGATGATACAAGAATAATTGAAGATTGAAGAAAAAGAAAGACAAAGCCCCTGAGCTTTTTATAATATGGAATTAACCAGGAAATAGTTTTTTTCAATAATAGTCTCCTGCTGTACAACTAAATTGTGAAAATACTGCCATCGTCTGGATGATTGAAAACATAATCTAACTTTCTGGCTACTATTTGGTAAAAATATTAGAGAAAGCAATAGAGCAAATTTCTCCCTAAGTAAAAAATGTGCCAAATCACACCAATGAATAAACAGCTTGTTTCAGAGATAGAGGACTGTGGCTGTACCTGGGATGGTCTATGCATGTAATGACACGAGGCTTACAGGCTGATTCATGTAGTTGTGTGTTGGGTGCTGTTTGGGGGGGAGGAGGGGGCAAATAACAATCAAGGAGCTGAAAAAGTGCTTATATGTCCTAAAGGCTTTTACAGATCTTGCCTATTTTTGAGAGAAATTCAAAACAAAGGGCATGAAGCTTCATAGTTTTTCTCAATGTAAATTTTCTTTGTAATCATGTTTTTTTTAACTTGGAATCTAATTCTTAAATGCCATTTCCTCCACATCCCTTTTCTTCCTATATTTATTACTTCCACAGATAGCCAGATTTGTAGGTGTGCACATATTTGAAAATTACTAGTATTAAATATTGTCACATACTCGAATCTCATACCAACTTTGGGGTGTAAAACTTGTAAAAACTAGATTTTCAAATATTTTTAGGTATGGCAAAACTTGGTTCTGCTTATTATTTCTGCATTTGGCAGAAGGTAGTGGTTTAATTCAATTTTAGAATATGAATGATCCTTTCATGCATGTACTTGAGCAAGTTTGTTAAATGAACTGAACCTTGACTGATACCTTAAATTAACAAGGTCATAAATGACTTGAAGATGGGAAATTTCCTTTCTTTTTTGTCTGTTAGAGAAAAGCACAACCTTCCCACATTAAAAAAGACAGACTTATTAATTCCTTAACATTTGAAGTCAATCCAAATGGCAAAGTGAAAAGATAGAAAAAACCCAGAAACTCTGTATTTTATATTCACTCCTACTAATCTAGAAAATATATGGCTTTCCAAGGAAGGCAGTGAAAATGTCCTGGGAATACTAAACAGACAAACTGTGTAGTTTCAGAACAAATCCTTCCAAAAAGAGACTGGATTACCACAGCATCTTGAGACCATCATGCAAAAGACCAACTTTTTAGGGTCATTCTGAAACTTGGGGTTTTTAACGGAATTTCACTTGCCATATCTGTACTTCAGTGTACAGTATATTTCTTATATGATACAGTATGCTATATACCTGGCAATTATGGTAAGAGAAAGGAGAGAGAGCAGCTTAAATCTAAAAAGTCCATGGCTCCTGTGGGATGAAGTCTGTGAAAGTGATTGCAATCATTGATCCTTATATGTAGATCACCATCTGTTATTGCATACCCTTTTAACAGGAATCTTCCTAACAATTTGCATAAATTAAGCAGTCTGAAATGCCTAACCCTTCTCCATATGTAGAACAATTAGGAATTAACCAGTAGTTAAAAGGTAGTAAATCGAAATCAATGTGTTTTTCTAAAAGGTGATTATACAGTTCAATGGCAAATTGCTCAACGGATGTGGTGAACAAACCATATTATTCGGGAGAGGACAAAGATGACACAGACAATGTCTATATAAACTTGTGTAAGCCCAGGTAAGATAACCATTATAAATGATATGAACTTTCTTGTGCCAGAGGCCATAGATCAAACACTACCAAAGTTTGCAGAGCTCAGAAAGCAAATATTGGGAACTGTGCTTAGTTGTGTTGATAGGTGTAGTACTGACAAAAGTGAGAAATAGAAGCAGAGAGTAAACTCTGGAAGTGAATTTTAGAAATCAGCATACAAACCATAAGCTCAGCTTTGGAAAAAGATGTGAACTTGCTACTACCGTCTTTCTCAAGGACAACATTATGCCAGGTCAAGTGAAATACTGTGCTAGGGATGGTGTAAAAACGCGGTCATGGGCTGTTACATAGCAGCTGTGTATGTGGGTGTAGCTCTGACGTGACATTGGAGCAATGAAGGCAGGGGCTGGTGGTGGTGTGGAAAAGAATAAACATCCCCTTTCTTTCTGTTAAAAACTGTAAACAAGGATTTTGTGCTCATATTTCTATAGAGGATTTTTTTTCCAATTTTATTTTTTGCAGTAAACATTTTCATTTTGAGCCATAAATTGTCATTTTGTGTTTCAAGAACCAGCGTTGTCACTGTTTGGGGTACTTTAAGGATCTTCCCTGCCTCTGTTTTTTTTCTTTTTGGCTATTGCGGCCTGTGGATTTGAGACATCCAAAGTATGGAGAAGAAGAGGGAGAGGCAAGGCAGACCTGGCTGTTCTGCCAGACACCCCAGCAGGAGTGGCTGCCTTTGCCAGAAATAGAGAAGCTGCACAGTCTGAAGGGGTGAGTATTAACCAGGGTACCTCCAATACCTGTCTGGTGAGGAGAAAGGGTACTGCTGCTCTATCCATGCAGTGAATTCAGGGCACAAAGAATTTCTGCATCATCAGAAAACAAAATGGCCCTCAGCAGGGATCCAGGAAAGTGAATTGCATAAATGTTTTGTGTGAAAGTGGTGGGTTTTTAAAGGATTGCTGATACAAAACAGCGCTATCCCTAGCAGTGTGAGGTGTCCATCATTTCAACTATTAGTGGTTTAGAGTGAAAATGTACAAGTTATCTGAATAGTAATTAAAATTTGTTATCATTCAAATCTGATATGAGCTGAATTTCTCCTCTTTCTCCACTGACAGTGTTTAGGATTACTAAAGTTCCAGTAAATATGTCTCAATTAAAGTCTAATAGAACAAATTCAAGCCCCTGTGTCATCTGATGTAGCCCACTCGGTAGTGGTTTTTTTCTATAGTACAAAATATTTTATACTAAAGTAACCAGCTTTTATTTGCAAAATTTTATGTTCCATTAAGATTGCACCAAGTATGGGGAAATATGATTGATTACAGGCAAACAATCCTTGATTTCAGCTACTGGTTCTTCATGGCACCTCTGCGTTTGACAGTGAGATGCACAGTTTAACAACTCATTTTAAAGGGACATAAACAGAGATTTTTTGAGTTGTGTTCGTAGGTTGTATTCATAACTACAGGGAGTCTGAGCTATGCTCCTACATCTCTCATTTAAAGACAGAGCTGTTTGCTTGGTTAGAATCCCAAGTCTCTTAGTAACCCATTAATGCAGTTCAATGCAGTACTACAAATCTTTGATGATTTTGCATCTCGGGAAGATGTATGTGTATTGAGGCACCCTGAAGTCAAAAATGGAGATTTTTCTAAATGTGTAAAAGGTCTGCATAAGGCACAGAATACTTTATTTTCCCTACAGCTCATCCATTTACTCATGATGTGGTAGTTAAGAAACTGAACACCCAAAACGCCCAGCTCTATTGTAAGCAAATGCTGTCTTTTTGGAAATAAAATCAGCAAAAAATTTTCAGTGAAACAAGATTTGTCAGGAAAAATCAATTTCTTCACAAGGAAACATTTCAAGGAAAATGTGCTATTTTTTGATAGCTTCCTTGAAAACCGCTTAACTGCTGGTTCTGGGCAGCCTTGCCTTGAAAACAGTCTTGGTGGGAGGGACTTTGGTGCTGGCATTTGCCATTCTGCCCCATGGGCTGGCCCACTGGCTGGCCCACAGGCTCAGGGGCAGTGTATGTGATGCCCTTGGTACCTTGAGCTGGTGAGGACCCTTAAAACCCAGGAGGTGGGGCTTCTAAACTCTATTTTATTTCAAAAAATATTCATAGAATCATAGAACCGCAGAATACCAGGTAAGAGACCTCAAGGTTCATCTGGTCCAACCTTTTTAGGTAAAGCATGACCTCGACCAGGTGTCCCAGCACCCTGTTCAGCCGTATCTTAGAAGTGTCCAGTGCTGGGGAATCCACCATTTCCTGGGGAGATTATTCCAATGGCTGATTGTTCTCATCGTGAAAATCTTCATCTTGTGTCCAGGTGGAATTTCCCCAGGAGTAACTCATGCCCATTACCCCTTGTCTTTTCCATGTGACTCCTTGTAAAAAGGCAGTCTCCATCTTCGTAGCCACCCTTAAAGTACTGGAACACCATGGTAAGGTCTCCCCTGAGCCTTCTTGTAAAGTAGTAATTTAGAACAATTCCTTTCTGCAGAAAATATCAGCATTCTCTATCTCACCTCATCACAGCTTCTTCTTTCCCTTCCATTCCTGAAATATTCCTGGGGTTGCAGCTGAAAGCATTCAGCATCCATTCACCCATGTGGGCCACTCTGTCCCTCCCACAGTGGCCCTCTAGCCTTCTTAGCTCCCATCCCACACTCCCTCCTATCCGCCCTTCCGGCTCTTTCCCCATTCACCGGGATTTCCCAGACTCCTCTGTAGCAGCGCTCAGGCTGGGGATGGGAGGTATCAAGAAGTGCCTGATACCAAGCTACATGGTACAGAACTATAAAGACAACTAAGAGAACTCTTGTTGTTTTGACAGAAGGAAAAGTAACTCTTACAGTACTTATTCGAGTCAGAGTGTGCTGCTCCACTACTAAGGAGAAGAGAGGCACAACTACATTGCTGTATGAATATATTTTTTGCAGTATTTTCTTACTTTTTTATGGTTAACTAGGGTTGGAGGGGAATAAATAATATAATACAGACTATTACAAGAATGATACATCTGCAGCAATCTACTCAAACTGCCAAAGAGCATTACACAACTTCCCTGATATTCTACTAGTTCTGACTTTTTAGTAAAGCCTGTATGCCCCCAATTAAAATTGTGGTTTTCTTTACAGGGAGAAAGAGGATCATTTCTTGGTGATTAACTGCTGCTTACTGAAACAGGATATTTCATATAAACTCTGGCTGACAGTTTTGAGCAACTGGCAATTCCAGGAATCAAACTGTTATCATAAGGAAAATATTCAGAAAAGCATTATCTCCTTTGGATTTGTTGCAATATTGTGCATTCACAGGGAAGTTGTAAAATTACTGTTCCGCAGACAGAAATAAAACCATCCTGAATGTTGTTTCATTGATGTTTTAAATTTTAAAGTAGTCTTTAGGAAGTGTGAGTTCTGCCAAAGTGCAGGGATAAAATTGTTTGGAGTACTGATGCTGGAAATGATGGCTTGTAAGAGGAGCACTTGAGGTTGTGAAAGAAGGAAAGCGAACGGGAGATGGGAAAAGAGCAAGGATGCTTAAGGCATCCAGGAGGAAGGGGAATTCTTACTTCTGCTCCAGTTCAGTAATACCCAGCAGTGATTCCTGTTACTTCAAGAAGGTGCAGCAGAAGCAACCTGCCTCTGAGAGCCTTCCTAAGTATTACCCTGTCTGTCTGAACCCACTTCTCTAGGCCTCATGAAAAAATAAGTTCGATGCATATTTTTACTTAATTAAAATGTGCATCCACTGCAGAGGAGTGGTTTGACTGTTCAGTGTACTGAACTGATAGGCAAAATTCATTTGAATACAGTGAGTGCATATTTTAGTGAACTTAGTAAAGGCTTTCTGTGAAGGCAAAGTGGTTTTACATCCCTTCTCCTTATAGTTCACTTAAAATATTCCAGCAAAGAAAAATCTGGCTTTATGTGTCTGTATGTTTTTCTCTTGTCTTGCTAGGCCCCCATAGCATCTCACTCCCTCAGGTCACTCACAATGGGCTAAAATTAATTTAGAAGTTAATGTACTGCTTTGAACAAAAGGAGCCTTGAAAGTAATTAAACCTTTATAGATTTATTTCTGATCTTATGTAGAGTATGTGAGTATATTGATGAGTTTGCATGATTGACCCTAAATCCTACAGTTGGAAAATTATGCCCTTCAAATGGCACTTGCATTTTTCTGCAGAAAGATGTATTGGTTAAACAACCAGATATCTGTTCTGAGGACTAGGAATAAAACACAATGAGCCAGATTTCTTACATAAAATACTATTTGAACTGGTAGAGTTGTGTTGGTTCATACTGGTAGTTAAGTAGCTTGTCTTAGAATTATTTGAAAATTATTTAGGCTGTCTTTTCAATAATATGCTCATTCTTGTGATAGAAAAGCAATAGGAAAGCATACACCTCCTGTCTGGCAGTCAGGGCTCTCATTATTTTGTCCTAAAATCCTTACAGGCCTTCAGTGAAAAGGCAGGATACTCCTCACTGCCAAAAGTCCAGTCTAGATCAATAGAATCATAGAATCATAGAATAGTTAGGGTTAGAAAGGACCTTAAGGTCATCTAGTTCAGGGACACCTCCCATTAAAGCATATCACCCAAGGCCCTGTCCAGCTTGGCCTTGAACACCACCAGGTATGGAGCATTCACAACTTCCCTGGGCAACCCATTCCAGTGCCTCACCACCCTCACAGTAA
>JANHGB010059990.1:0-13799 GCA_026283785.1 Coracopsis vasa
CATCGGTGTTATCAGCGCTATTCCCAGGCTGAAAGTTGAAAACACAGCACTGCACCAGCTACTAAGAAGGAGAAAAAATGACTGCTACTGCTGAACTCAGGACAGCCCCTTCCTACAAAAGAGACATTGAGGTGCTAGAGTGTGTTCAAAGGAGGGTGACAAAGCTGATGAAGAGTCTGGAGCACAAGTGTGATGAGGAATAGCTGAGGGAACTTGGGTTGTTTCCTCTGGCGAAGAGAAGGCGCAGAGGGAACCTTATCGTTCTCTACTACTACCTGAAAGGAGGTTGTAGTGAAGTGGAGGTCAAGTGACAAGTGATAGGACAAGAGGTAATGGCCTCAAACTGAACCAGCGAAGGTTTCCATTAAATATTAGGAAAAATTTCTTTACAAAACCAGTTGTCATACACTAGAACAGGCTTCCCAGGGAGGCAGTTGAGTCACCATTCCTGGGGGTATGTAAAAGATGTGGTGTACAGGAACACGGTTTAGTGGTGGACTTGGTAGTGCAAGGTTAATTGTCAGACTTGATGATCTTAAAGGTCTTTTCCAATCTAGGTGATTCTATGATTCTATGACTATAATATTCAACTTGTCTTCTGATTGGAAAGGGGGGACATTTTCAAGTTCTGATGAGACAAGAAATTTCACATTTAAAAAGACCCTGGACTGTGAATCCTAACGGACAAGTTTTGTTGGAATAACCAGATCTTTTGCTCTGACATTGTAAAAGTGATTTTTTTTGCTTTCTGAAATCCTAGAAACAGTGCTATTCTTGGATACTCAAGGCATATATTTGTTATATATTTTTTCTCACTTTTGACAGCTTTCCCTTGACTTTGTGTTTATGTGCATCATCTCTCTGATGACTTCACTGTCCTATAAGAACAATAAGTAAAGTCATTGAGAATTATCATGGAAATCTATGTCAGATGATATATAAGCACTTCACGGATGAATATCTCATGATGACACCAATTTAAAAACAAGCTCTTTAAAATTGAGCATTTTGTTATGGCAGCTGAATTGCTGGCACGCCAAGGAGCTCACAACACAGAGAAGCTTCAAGCTGGCTGAAAAGCACAATGAAAGAGAGTCACTACGTTAAAAATACCCTAGTGCTTGATGCAAACATGATGTATCATTTTAAGGGAAATGAACTGTGTTTGTTCTGAACCAAAACCCTTGGTTGACTGTCTATTTTGCAGGGACATTGAAACGTTAACGGGAAGGGAAAAGTTGATGGATTATACGTACACCAGGTGGTTTTTTGTGCCATGATCTCCCATTCCTTGAATCTGCAAGTATTTTTCAGATGTCCCAGCTGTTTTCATGTGGGAGATAATGTCTGATGTATTGGGTCCTGTGACTGCTGCGAGACTGCAGCCCTGGGCTTCAGGTGGCAAAGTGCCATCTCATCCTCTCTCTTGGGCACACAGGTTCATTGACTGAAATTACTACAGTGTAGCTATGCTTTTACCCAAGATAAAAATGGGATTTCCCATCCAGTCCTATTGACAGGCTTCTTTGGGAGAAAAAAGACGATGATGATAATCCCTGAGTGGACTTTCAAGATCAGTATAAGCCTACAAGTATGGAAGATACAGTAGGTAGCACTCATAATGTTTATTCAACATTTGGGTAAGAAATCTGAGGTGCCTGCTATAAATCATCCCCTCTGTTGTCTATAAAGGGAAACCAGCCAATTAGCTTAATCAGCTAATGTTAGACTCTGAGACTGGATGTTTTCAGTAACCTTCAGAGTTTCAAATACCTTTAATAAGGGAAAAATGTGTCCTGTTGGACTTCCTTAATAGCAGAAAATTATATTGCCTAATTACTAATTGCACTGTTTTAAATATAGTCACAGGCTGTATGCACCATATGGGTAAATCCCCAATTATGATTTACATGAAGATGATCTCCAGGGAAAGGTGTATTCACAGAAGTTCAGTGCCATCCTAATGGTCTGAATCTGGACTATATTTAAAAAACTTCAAAACTAGAAAAAGGAGCCCACATCCATCTGCATAACTATTACCAAAGTCACTTGTTCCTCAAGTGGAATTGTTGCTCGTGTGAAAAGTCTGTGGTAATGTTTAAAACCAGGACTAGGCTTTGCATATCCTAAAAAGAAACCTGTTCTTTTTTATTCATACTAAATGTCTCTTCAGTGTACAAATTCTAAAAGTAAACCAGTTGTCTTTTATGCCCATGGATTTACTCAGAAGACATTTGTGTGTTTGAAATCAATAATAAATAAAATAACAGTTAAGATTTGTTATATATGTGACATTTTCTCTAACTGTAAAAGAACCCAAAAGCATTTTCTTTTTCTCCCCCCTTGAAAATGTCCAATCAAACAATTTTGGCCTTCTTTGATTTGAACGAAAGGTCAGGTTTGGGGTTTTGTCCTTCATCCTAGAATTAATTATGACAATGGATTTACAACCATTTGCAAAATATTCCTCAGTAAGCTAGTAAATATAGCTAGCAAGAAAACAGTATTCCTATTACTACTATAGACGATGTGCAACATTAAAGTGTGAGTTCAGCTAAAGTGAATAAAGCTAATATACGTATAAATTTATTTAAATAGCACATAAATTTTATTTTTGTTCTCTAATACCTTGGAGAAAAATCAAAGACAGGCTTAAAGGGGATATCAGATGTTACATGCCAGTATATAGGCAAATTAAGTTGCTCTTACTCATTCTCTGAATAATGACGGATAATGGCTTCCAAAATTTAAGGATAAATAAATTATGAAGAAAAAAATTGTACTAATGGATAAGAGCTACAAAAAAATTGTATCTACAGACAAAGGAAGGCACAGTATAGTAATATATATTGGAAGACAGAAGGAAAAACGGATACACTGAGAAGGAAGTAAACAATCATAAACTGAATGGAAAGGAAAAATGAAACAGAAAAGGTACAGAAGAGATGATGTTAAGGAACAAAGACTACTACTGCGATAACGAACAGGATAATCAGCTGTGCTTCTACTTGGAAAAAAAATTCCTTAGCAGGAATTGGAAGCTTCCTTAACTCCCCTGAGCCATTCATCCTATTAGTACGAGGCTTTAAAAATTCACCATCAAAGGCTACTTAAAAATAAAATAAAATCATTTTTCTCCTATAACTGCTAGAAAACAAATGATTATGAATGCTCTCTAGAATTTTAATTGGTTCTGAGCAGTAATACCTATGCCCTATGCCAACACAAAGTCATAGAATCGTAGAATTGTTAACCCAAACCCAAAGAGAGATGTGTTTTGGAATATAGTTTCCACTTGTGCCTGCACAAGAGCATTAGTTACATACTGCTGAAACTAACAATTCCAAGAGACCTCTCATCACATGAATTTTGTAGAAATTTGAGTTTGAAACCATCATCAGTACTTGAAACAGGTCCAGGCAAAGCTATTACTTTTAAGATGCGCTGTTTGTTTTTATGGTGAGCCAATAACGTATCTCGTTTGATGCCAGTGGAATGTTTTGCAGCTCAAATTATGATTAAAGTATCAATGTAGAAAAGTGGCAACACCAGTTATCTTTTTAATTGCTGTCATTTTATATGAGATTTCAACAGGAATCAGAGGCAGCTGTAAATGGCTTATCAAGGTCTTGCCCATTGTATTTCATTATCACTTAGTGCTGATACAAACAAAAATAGTGTGTTGTATTTCGTGGAAATTTTACATAAAGAAATTGGGCAGTATCAGCATGTCTGTGACCTTGAAGTTGAATGATTTCAAATGTGTGGCTATTAGTATGTGTTCCGGTTTGAAATCTGGCATTACCAAACCTTATCTCTGTAAGTACTAACAGACTGCAGTTTGAGACAAAAGTTATCTGTAGGAGCTGGCTGGCTCAATTCTTTGACTGAACCTGTAGTAAAGACTTACATAAGAATTCCAGGTTATAGTATAATATGTTATATATATATGACTTACAGAACAGGCAGAAAGGGTTTAGTCAAGATATTGAAGCAATATTGGGTATGTTATGTAGACTAAAACTGTTTTACTTTGGTAAAATCATAAATCTCTGATCCTTAGAAAAAGTCTTCAATTGCCCTGACTTGGGACTGGACTCACTTGACTTAGTTTTAGCCATGGATATCTATGGATGGTTTTTGTTGGATATCCGGCTCAAACTGGTAAATTAGTTTTGCTCTATGGTAAACAGAAAGAGATAGAAATTTTTAGAGGGCAATTTATCCTTTCTAAAAAAGATTTCTTCTGTCTTTCAATCTCTTATAGAAGGTATCCAAGAGGTCAGTTTTAGATATTGCATCTTACTCTGTCTAGCCCCTAGCTGCCACTGCAAAAGAGGATGGATATCCTTTAAGTCCTGTTTTATATTTGTTAGCCTAGCCTATATAGGCAACTGGATCAAATTCCAGTTGGTAAGATCTGGCTAAACAACTTATAGGTGATTTCCCTCTCCCTGGAAGTGTTAAGGCCAGGTCAGATGAGGCTTTGAGCAACCTAATCTAGTGGAAAGGTGTTCCTGTCCATGGCAGGGAGAGTGGAATTACATGGTCTTTAAGGTCCCTTCCAATCCAAACAATTCTGTGATTCCATGATTTAAAAGTTAACCTCATCCTTATGGTTTTGAAAATCTTTCTTTTCCTCTGTCCCTGAAAAGGACTCATCAATTTGCAATAATCAGCAAAGCAGTAGTAAAGCTTACTTCAACATAGCACTATCTGATAGAAGAACAGTGCCAGCTTCATGATCAAAGAGAGAAATCCAGAGCGTTCTTTTTCTTGAATGTTATTTTAAACATATGCTAAAATAAAAAGTGCGTGGTCCCAAGTACGTAGGAATGCTCAAAGCAGAGTGTAAAGTAGAAAAAGAACGCAGGAGGAAGTTCATATAACAGAGTTATCACCCACTCTAGTAATGGGTCTTTTTTTATTACATTTTTGTAATTTTCCATGGTGGATCTGTTTATCATGTGTTTGGGGACTGAGTCTAAAGCTAGATATTTGATCAGTATGAACAGCATGGGCATTAATTTGCCTAGAGTCTCGGGAGGAGTGTAGAATTCAAAGTCTATTGAATAAACACATTTCTTCACAGCTGTACATTTCTTCAGCAGCTTTAATCCAAAAAGTGAGTTTTGTTTTCCATGAAGCAAGCAAAAAAAAGTTTATATATGTTTGTTTGCTAGTAAAATGCCTAAGGAAATAGTCATGAGGGAAAGTAGCCATTATGTGTGGCTATCTCTGGAATATATATTCCAAAACTTCTTGATAGATATGACTATTCACAGATCACCCTTGCTCTGCATTTTTATTCTTCCATCCATAGTTCGAGAAGATATTAGAAAGTATTTCATTCATGTGACAATTATTTTTTGTAAAAGCTTGTGTGTGTGTGTGGGCTTGGGGAACTATGTGTGGTATTTTGAATATGTTCAGTTACTTATTTCTAAACATTTACATGATTTAAACCAAATTTTTGACACTCATCTCCATTTTTTAAATCTAAACACAGCCCTTGAAAAATGTTAAGCATATGCTTAATTTTAATTGCAGATAGGATCTGAGAGATCCTCAAGCTGAGTTTGAGGGTTTTTTAAGCAATGATTACTGAAATCTTTAGCTTGTTGGCAAGGCACCTATCCAAGTGTCCATTTTCCATCACTGTGTACAGCTAGAGGAGGTGAATTTCAGCATCTGGTTCTGCCTGCCTAATCTGTTCTCATGCACAGGCAGTCCAGACAGGCAGTGCTATAGCTGCAGGTTAACAGAGCCTTTCATTTTGTTGAGACAGTGTAGTACTCATTTTGTAAACAGTGCCAAATGTCTTCATGAGATTTTATTATACATTTCTAAAACATGTGCATTAAAAGAACATAACATTAATTAATAAACAAGCAAATTAAACAGCTACAGCCAGGTGGCAAGTCTGATAGCTTTCCAAGACATGCCAGTCAGAAACCGTCTGTTCAGTGTCTAATCACAGGCTAGCTATGTCCAGCCCTTTTCTGTTTGTTTGGGGTTGTTTTAATAGACTTGTTTATTCCAAATATTTTACAATAAAAATATGCTCAGCCACTTGCTCTTGACTAAAGCATCTTTTGAGGGTGGTAGGAAGCCCTTGTGTTTGGTTATGGCTCAGAATGGATTTCCATGTGCAGTTTCTGTCGTTTCGGGTACTTCAGCGACTTTCAATTGTGTCACATGGAACATTTATGTTAAATGGGTTTGAATGGAAGAAGATAAAGAAGTTATGACAGCTTATAGAACATAGATAAATCATCAGGTCCCAAAAATGGTAATCCTCTTCCTACTTACACCTTCTTTCAGGACGCAATATCCATCCTTGATCTGCAATGATACAAATTCCTTCATTCTCACCTCATTTCAGGTCTTGTCTCCTTTCTACACACTCTTCTGTTACATAGACAGTGCAGAAGTCAGCTATACAATGGTTTTGTGGTGTGTGATGCACTTCATGCATGACACACTTGATCTTCATGTAGCCAGGGTCATCAGTCTCATTAGGTGCAACAGAGAAGAAACAAGTGACTCAACCTGAAATGCTGCAAATCATGTAGGGATGTCATCCATGCTCAGTTGCATGTCCAGGAAGGTAAGCTTTCTTAAAGAAGCTGGGAACCTGACCCAATACCTTGTTTAACTATCAGTTTGTCTATCTTGTTTGTCCCCTCTTTCCCCAAGTTCTTGGCACTATGTTACTCCAGGGAGCCCTCTAGGTTTCTTGGTCCTTTAATTTCAAATGACTGCATTTCTATGGGTAAGTATATTTTCACGTCTTAAATGTCATATGGATTTCCACCATCTACTCATTACTTAGCTCTTTCTTCCTCAACCTCTCTGTTTGTTTATAAGGCTAAATGTTTCAGGTAGTCCTGTCTGAACCTCTGTCAATAGCAATTGTTGCATTGCAAGCTACAGGTGTATCCTGAATCCAGCTGTGATGTGTCATGAATCAGCAGTTCAAGTGGGAACCAGCCCTTTTCTAGTCATGTCAGCCCCAGCAGGCATAATTTAGGGCAAACATGCCCCCAAAGCAATTTATGTGTGTAATTTGCACTATCAAAGAGTCTATGCAGGGTGCAGGTGACTCTAAGACTAATGAGCTATGTAATTTGCTCAAAGAGGCTTATGAAAATAGTCAGCTACCTCAGAATATAATCATACAGTTGTGTTACTAAGTAACAGATGTTGCTTTTATATCATTTAGATTTAAATAATGATTAATATCCACCTACACCAGGTGAAATACAATGTCATATATTTTCCTGAAGAAATTAAATGGGAGAAACAATAACTCAGATGTTTAAACACATGGCAAAAGATGAGCTTATGCTTAGGAGGAATGGCCTTTATCTTACAATCAGGGAGGACTGAGCGTTCATTAGACTTCTCTGGTTTTATATACCCCCTTTGTGGGTGGAAAGTGAAATTTGGATTTATTTAGTAGAAGTTTTCAGAAGGCTGAGATGTGTTTTTATTAAAGCTTTAGTAACTTTCATACAAAAAAAATCTTTAACCTGAGGCAAAAATGGAAGTTTCTTTTCTTTTTTTTTAATTCTGCCTGAAGAAACCACAATTTGCCTAAAGCCAAATAAGTTTAACGGTAATTAACAATCATACAACCTTTAAACTTTACTAAAAGCAGCAAAAGCAACAGCAGCAAACCATTTTTTATATATAGGTGTAAATCACACTTTTTTATACTGCTACAAATGAAAACAGCTAATTTTGTCGCACCGCACATTGAAGTCATTGAATGTTACCCCAAACCATCTGCAACTGATCCTTTTATGCAGCCCAAATCAGTTTGGCTATGGGTCACAACTAACCATTCTTTCTTAAAAGGGACAGGGCTTCTTAACTCACTAGCAACGCCGCACGATTTCACAGAAGTGGTTGTGGGAGCCAGGCTAGTATCTGCCCAACATTGCATTGTGTTATGGAGATATATAAGACCTCTTGGGTCTACCTTCCTGTCTTCTTTATTACAGACTGAACTTGAGCTGCCAATATCCAGAGACTATCGTTCAGCACCATGCAATGATTGAAAGGACAAATGAATCCAATTTCTGTAGGCAATGCCAAGCCATAGAAAATATTGCTGGCTTCCAAGTTAACAGGAAATTTCCAAAAATTCTCTGTCAAAAAAAGTAGCACTTAGGAAGAAAAGAATAACCTAGCTATGATAGATAACCTAGCTATGGTGCAAAAGCTGAATAAATACTTTACTCTCATTTTTCAGTAAGGGTGATGTTGCCACATGTGAGAAAAAAGAGACAGGGGTATGGAAATACTATTAAACTGTTTGAAGCGGTAATAAAACTGAAGATGTACATTAATCCTGTATTAAAAGTTGTCTTTAACACTACCTCAGGACTAGATTCTCTTGTCTGGACTATATTGATTAGTAGTCTGAAAGCTTCCGGACTCCTAAGAGGTCAGAATGTAATGAAACTGTATCTGGTTACGCTTAATAGATTAAGAAACAGCTGGACATGCCAAAAAAGGCTTCTTTGCATTCGCATAAAGCATGGACCAGCTGAAAGCAGAGATTGGAGAGGACTTGGAGTACACTGTTCTCATACCCCTGTACAGGCTGCCCTTCCAGCTTGATTGAGGAGTAGCCAATGCACCCTATGACATAGACTAGCAATTTTCCATCCCAGAGCATTGTTGAAATTGGTAAATGATGTTGTGAGGGTAGTGTTAAGGCTTCTTAGTAAATGAAAGGCCATATTTAATGGGGATGACTTGCACATAATTAAAGACTTGTAAATTTTGCTCCAAACTACACAGAGATAAACAGAAGATGGAATAAAATTAAACAAAATGCAACATACTCATCAAAGGTAGATTGCATAGGAATTGCCTTGCAACATTCTTTGTGAAAGCAAATAAATTTCCAATAAAAGTGATTGCATTCCATCCATCCCCTGAATTCCTGTAAGGCAGCTGGTGTAGTTCTAGTAAAAGAAAATGTTAGCTGAAACGGAATGAAGAGTAAACGTTTTGAAAAATCAAAAAAAGGCCAAGATTTCATGACTACTGTTGTTGAAAGAGAAAATATTGCAGTAGAGGAAAGGTAAGGATGTGTCTTGGGTCCAAGTTTACTATTTTTACAAAGGCACATGGCACAAAACCTAAAAGAGCACTAATGAAAGTTGCTGATATGCCAATAGGGATACACCCTGCCAAAACAAAGAAGAAACAGAAAATTGAATGAGAAGACAAAGAAGGCTGTAGTAATTCAAACAGGAAAATATCGTGCTACAATGTTCAAAAATGTGCATCACCATACCACTTAGTTTTTACATCATTTGACCAAGGTGAAATTTTCCACTCTTTGCCCTCAACAGAAAGACTTTTACTGTAAGCACTGTAAGCAATAAGAAATATCGTAAAAAAACCACATGCATATTGTAATCCATCATAAAATCATAGACACATAGAATGGTCTGGGTTGGAAGGGATGTTAGAGCTCATCCAGTTCCAATCCAAACGCAACAGGCAGGGGCATCTTCCACTAGACCAGGTTTCCCCAAGCCACATCCAACCTGGCCTTGAACACTGTCAGGATGGGACAGCTACATATATGTTCTACGACTGTGCTTTGGTCATCTTAAAATGTGCTGATGATGTTTCCAGCAGGGATCAGGAAGTACTGCTCTCACATGTAGAACCTGTCGAAGGTACAGCTGAGAGGAATACTTGGATAGATAGATCAGAATCTTTTTTTCTGCTCCACTGTAGTTGTCCTTACAGTCTCACCTGGAAGGGTCTATGGTGTCTTCTGTGTCTATAAAAAAACAGTACAACTTGAACATGCATGCAAAAGTACTATAGCATGGTTTGAGGAAATAAAAGACCGTTTCATAAACCTGTAAGAGTGAAAGCTTGTTGTGAGGCACAGTAAAGGAAGAAAGATAACATATTTCCTCTTGGTAAATACGATATATCATAGCAAATACAATGTCACTAAATCTGAAAAAGAAGAAATGTTTCTTAGGAAGAGCAATACCCAGCAATGGGTCTTTGGGCAAAGAAGGTCAACAACATCCTGAATGACATTAGGAAGAGCATTGCCAGCGGATTGAGGGAGGTGACCCTTTTCCTCTACTCAGCAGATAACTGGAGTGCTGTGTCCAGTGCAGGGCTCTCCTGTCTGAACATATTCTTACACAGTTGTTGCACATCAAAACATTGGCAGCAAAACCCAAGCTTCCAAAACCCAGCTATATTTCAGAGAGAGCCTGAGCACTTTATGAGAGGGATTATGTCATGTGGTACCCATGTCACCAGGGAACTGCTCTTAGTGAGCCAGGAAGACTCTCCCAGTCCTATGTTTCTCTTAGTTTTTTAGTGAGGCTGCTGAGCAGTGAGTGAGTCACAGACTTGCCATGAATACTTGTATTTCTATGTCTTCTAAATTGCTTTTTTGCAACTCGGCAGGAGCAAGCCAGAGACCACAGTAAAAGCTTATTCAAGTACATTTCCAGCACAGTTTTAGAGGTTTTGATTTCAGAACTTGAGGATGATCACAGTTTTACATGCATCTGAAGTATCTCATGAGAAGCAGATATGTGAACTCATTACTCTTATGGGGAACGATGATTAGCACTCACAAATGCTTAAAGGACAGAAGCCAGTAACCCTTATTCTGCTGTTTCTATCACAGCATGAGAAAATTAAGGCATTCTGTCAAGCAATACAAGGACAAGAGCAGCAATTTAAGCTGCTCAAGAGGTCAAATAGATATATTAAAATATTTGAAGAGGAAAGGATCTTTTACAAGGAAAGACCTCAAGCAGAAGTGAGCAGGCTTCACAGTGCATGTGAATAATCTAACTCATTAGTTAAATTGCAGACTAGACCCATAATAGCAACGCCATCATATTTTATAGTATCTTTTTGATGTTGACAGGTTTGCGTTTAGCAGGTGCAATGATTTAAAGTCAATAGCATATAGCTATATAATTAACATTTGGGTCTTCTAAAGTTTCTCTCCTGCCAGTGTTCAAAATCAGACAGTGGATGGTATCGTTCCTACTAATCCACATTTGTCATTGCTACTGGATATGATTACCTTTCCCTACAAAAGGATATCTTGTTATATACTCAGAATCACCATACTCAAGTTCATCTTTATATAGACACGTCATACTCAAACTCATCTGCCCACGTTCCTTGCACTGACATACTGCCTAACTAGGAGCATGTGGTCCTTTTCTGCAACCTCAGATACTCTTCCAGTATGGGGACAAGATGATGAAACCTTGGCATTTGGGAGATTTAAAATTAGATAAAATGAAGCAGGACAAAAATAAGTGTAAGTAATAACAAGTTATGGCTAAATTAGATGGCATCTCAATACATCAGCAAAAATATAGAAACAATTGAACACTACAATAAGATTGGAAGAGATGATTGCAGGAAATATTTGGTGATATTTTTCACTGTCATTAATTTTTTCAGGTGCTTAAGTGCTTTGCTGAACTGAGGTGTAATTGACTGATGTGAATGGATGAAAATGATTTGGAAAGAACTAAAAAGAATATATTTACATTTGGATTTTGAAATAATGTGAAGAACTATTAATGTGGCCATATAGAAACATAGAAAGTGAAACTTGTCTGGATAGGTCTCTGTGTTACTATTCAGGCATTAATCTCTGGGTTTGTGTTCTCTATAAAGATTGTTTCTAGTACAATTTCACATCAGCAGCCAAAAAAAAAAAAAAAGAATATAAGAATAATGAACATAGAATAAAGGCCCATTAAAGATAGCTATTTGATTGTTTTTAGACATGAGCTTATATGATATGTAAGACTGCAAACATAAAGCATAAGTGTTGACCACTAAGACGAGTAACTAGAGATAGGAAAGTCAGAATATTAAATTTAGAATGCTTGGCATTTTTCAAAAGTGTTCAGGGCCAAGATGTTCCCTTGCAATCATTCAGCTAAATCCAATCATCCAAATTGTTAAATTATCCAGAAGGGAGTTAAGAAGTCTAAATAAATGGATTTGTTTTACATTTAACAAATTATAATTAGTATGAATCCATAATCCCTTTCACTGACAACTTTGTCAAAGATTAAAAATTAATGAGATTCTTTCTTCTCTTTCACCCTGAAACTTTCTCTCACAATGTTCAAAAATCCAACTGCAAAGTTAAACGGAAGTTTTGTACTGATTTCAGTTGCCGTATGAAAAACCTCCTCTTATTCATAAATCTTGCCCTGTCTCTTGCTTTGTTATGAAATAATTAATTTCTTTCTTCCAGTGTCCTCGCCTTCTATACCATACTGTCTACACTGACTCAACTATTTGTTATGCTGTATATATGTACTGTCATATAGAGAGAGTTAATCATCAGTTTGCTAAAACAGATTAGTCTAATTCCTCAGAATCAAAATCTTCCCATTCCATGTCCCTTTTATTCAAGGGATTTGAGTTTGTTAAAAAGTCAAATTATAATGCACTAGTCTGTTCTCCTCAAACCCCTACTCTATAATTTAAGTGACATCTGTGTGTGATCTCTGTAGACAACAGAGCCTAAGGGTAGGATTTATCCCACTATGCCTGTATGTTGACTGTCTTGTATGATGTGGTCGTTTAGTCTCTCTATAGTTGTGTAGGTAGATGAGTTGCACTTAGGACATATGGGTTTAAATGTGTGTCTTTGAGTGGGTGATTCACCCCTCTGCGCTAATATTGCAGATAACTTTTAAGCAGTTTAAATAAAGTGAGACAATCCCACTCTAAATAGAAACTTTTTGAAAACACTATCTTTTACTTACGAGCACTTACCTCAGGGCGTTATTTTCAAGGGATTAAAAGATTTAGAGATACAAGAAAGTATTCAACAGTTTTCAAAATCTAGGGTAACTGTTTCCTGCCAGTTTGCTGATACAGTATCTCATTAGATCCTCACTAGATTTCCATCTGTGCCATCACTATACATGAAGAGAGGTTTTAAAGATATGATGATTTTACCTTAGTGGCAGCCAAAAACCCCAGTGACAGTTTTAAGAAAAGATAATGAACTCTGACATTCACTTCATGAAACTCAAATCCAGCTCTGATGAATTTTCTTGCTGGGAAAGTCATGACCCATTCCAGACCCAACAGAATGTGAGCTTATGCTGACTGTACGGAAATTCCTTATGAAACCATCAGAACCTAAGTTACAGTCAGTCCTTCCCTTTAATGTACTCTTTTGACCTGCAGTGAGCTTAGGCAGTGCAATTGGGTTTTGACAGAATCAGATCAGTTCCTTCCACATGCCGTCTTGGCCTTTTGCTGTGGTACCTCACAGGTTACTCATCAGTTCCTTAAATGTTAAAATATTGTGTATTAGCTATTCATATTGGATAGAATAATACTTGTGTAATTAAAGATCACTGAACTGAGGCAAAGTGTGACATACTTTTGGTTTCTCTGTGTCAATTTTGGCTTTCTGTAGGTCTTTTGTTGAAAAGGAAATGGGAATGGGAATGGGAAAGGGAAAAGAAAGGGAAAGGGGAAGCGGAAGTGGAAGGGGAAGGAAAGGAAAAGAAAGGGAAGGGAAGGAAAAGAAAGGGAAAGGGAAAGGGGAAGAGGAAATGGAAGGAAAAGAAAGGGAAGGGAAGGAAAAGAAAGGGAAGGGAAGGAAAAGAAAGGGAAGGGAAGGGAAAGGAAAGAAAGGGATGGGATGGGAAGGGATGGGATGGGAAGGGAAGGGAAGGGAAGGGAAGGGAAGGGAAGGGAAGGGAAGGGAAGGGAAGGGAAGGGAAGGGAAG
>JANHGB010059998.1:0-23739 GCA_026283785.1 Coracopsis vasa
ATAGTGAGTGTCATATACACAGAAATGGGAGTGCTTGCTAGGAGGACACTGGGGTGATGGCACTGAAAGACTCATTTTACTTTCCCATCTGGCACAGGGCTCTAAAGGATTAAATGCATATCTCTGCTAAGCCCAGATCTACCCTGTCTGTGACAGTAACAGCTTTGGTCTGGTCAGACTGTCAGCGGTTGTGGTGTTATAGTCACATTCCAGTGTTGTCATCCTGCACTGAAGAGCAAACTGTTGACAGAAGTCATAGGAGAAAAGGAATATGAGAGGATTGAGTCTGATTTGACTGCAGGGACTTTGCATTTGGTTGGTTTTTATTCCATTTTAAAACTTTGTGTGTTTTGCTGAAAAGCAAAAGGATAAATCAGATTCTGTGCATGAACTATTTACTGGGGAGACTGAAATCCCTGCTGCTGGGATTACCTGTTACAACAGATACAGATCCTGCAGTAAGCCTTCTCAAAGATTACCCAAGCACAAGCATCTCAGGGAGCATGGCAGCATATGTGCAGTAAGGGTTAATATAGTTTGGCACAGCTAGAACAGTAATTAAAGAAGAAGACATTACAGACTATGGCTCCTGGTGAGATACTCCTTTCCTGGGGTGTGCTAGAAGTCACAAGACCAAAGGCCAAGTGACTTCATGCTTCTCAGAAGAGGCCATGACACATATCCTGGAATGGTACATGGAAATTTCAGAAACATCTCACATGGACAGAGGCCTCCAACAAACACCAGTGTGAGCCCTGGGACATTTTTCACTTATGATTGTTAACATAATAGTGCAGCGCATCTCTCTGAACAGCTAGGGACAGATACTCAGGTACTGTGGATTACCCCAGTACAATCACACAGTTTCATGTCTGCCTTTCTACAGCCTTTTTAAATCACCAAAATAGGCTTTTTTGCCCATTTATAGGATTCGGAGTGCCAGCCTGTAGAAGCTCAAGTCTGATTCTTGATAAATATGCACATCTCTTTTACATGAAGGGAGATCTTTTCTTAGAATTGATGTTCTAAGGATTAAGTTACAGAAAAACTGCAGTCCATATGGGCAGCACAAAGTAAGTAAAACCAAACACAGCACAAAGTGTAATAATATCAGAAAAGCAGTAATTTGAAATGAGGTGGCTTGTTACAAACTGCAGCCTGTTTTGAACAGGAGTACAATCCAACTGCTTTCTCCCAAGGCTTGGAAGATTCACAGGCTTGACTAGTTACGCTCTGTACAATGCTGTGAAATCCTCATGTAGTGCTCTGTAAAACAGCAAGTCTTCCATTTTCTACTTCAAAATGGTGTATTAATGCTTGTCTGAAGAATAGAAATTAGGAGCCAATGGCAAAGGTGAGATGGACATCTAGGAGCTGGGGTATTGGTTAAGGTCAACAAGTAATGAGTAAATAGTTATGTCTCCTGTAACATACCTCCACTTTCAGTGAAAACAAGGTAGTATAGCAAATCATCAACGTTACTGGGGTTATGCCACTTTGTGCCAATAGAGGATGATGGCTATTCGGACGCCTTATAAAAAGACACACCTTTGTAAATTCAAAATCTGTTTATTTCTAGGAAAAAGAAATTTATTTGTTTTTTTCAAAGTTATTCTGTCAGTAGGATGAAAATCACATCACACAAAAATAATTATCCAAACAGTAAGTTGTTAGAAAGTAATTCATACACATCTATATGAACATTAAAAAATGAAGAAAAAAGGAAGCAGTACAGTACAAGGCTCCATCGAGTCCATGAGGATCTTCATTATAATAACTGATGAGCTTTGGAAAGCACTGCAGTCCATGCAAATTAAAAGGTCTCTGTTGGCTAAATCACTGCCCTTTTTTTTACAAAACTTTGTGAAAAAGATATGGCCTAATTTTTCTTCTGATTAGTAGTCAGCTAATGACTGGTTTGTATAAATCCATTTTCTGTTCTGCCAGTGCCAAGTGTACTCGCTCAATGGTGAGTGCCCTGAAGCTATAGCCCACAGTGTTCAAAGGAAGCTCCCTTTCTGGAGGACAGGCAGCTGTGAAGTAGGAGACATCTTTGTGAAGGGCAAATCTCAGAGCCCCTCTGGGTCTTTGGTTTGGAAATCTCGCATTGGGGTGTGCCACAATGGGGACTCAAGCACCAGCCGTGTGGGGCTGGGGACTCCTTTTCCTGGCTGAACGGTACAAGGAAACTAAACTCTCACGGGAAAAGTATTCCTTAGCTCTGGAAAGCCTGGTGTTTGGTTTTTGTTTTTTTTGTTTTATTTATCTGTATATTGTGTTACATTCTTCAGAAATGCAACATCTATGGATAATGAGTGTGGTGTCTTCTTGTGTTATACAGATTTTGATGCTGTGTAAGACTTGCAATAAGATGGGAAAATAGGGTGAGAAAATTACGTAGCTCACCTAGCAGAAAAGTTTTGGCAAGTCTGTCATAAAGCAGTGTTTCCAGAAATACAAAAAGTATTTGTTTTGCCTTGCTGCTGAAGCAGGAGCCCAGGCGTGAAGAGCTAAGGGGAATCCTCAGCCACTCTCAGCTGTAACGCTTCGGTGAATTCAATAACAATACAAGGCAGCTGAGGATTAACCAGATGGGTCCTTGCTCCTTGCTCTGCTACCGACTTACTCTATTGACAGTCTCAACTTACTAATTTGTGAAGAAATGGCTGCAGCAGCATTGACCAACTTGCAGTGCTTTTTTCATGATTAATCAGCAGTTCACAAAATACTTGAACATAATGTGGAATAAAGCACTAATAGTCCAGGGCAGTTTTTATGTGGTATGAAATCAGGATGTTAATGTTTCTGTTTCAGATCAGCCTTACAGTTAAAATGAAAAGAATGCGCACTACCATCCTGCCTCTTAGGACAGTCAAATGTATTCACCTCCACTTAGAGAAAAAGGCCATGAAATAACCATAAATTGCTTCAGCAAATTACAGTCTAGACTTGCTGATTTGTTCTAACAACACAAGATATCAAACCCATATGCAAGCGTTATTGTAAACTGCTGTTTCTAAATGCCTGTGAAAGCATTGTCCTGTAGACTAAGTATCACTGCAGCCAAGTAATTACTTAGATTTAATGTGGAATTTAACAGGAAAGGAGTATTCGCTGTGTCACTTGTAGTAGTCTGGTTTTTCTCTTCCCCTGACATCTTTAGACAGAGTGGCTGGGTCATCACTATCATTTGACAGCAATGCAGCTTGCAGAAGATGAGAAGGCTATTTGTGGTTAGGTAACACTGAGACAGACAGTGAGCTGTGTACCTCCAAAAGGAAAATGAAACAGCAGTCAGGCTGCATTTAATTTTTAATGCTTTTTTGTGGCTGTCCAAGTTTATCTTTATAATTCAGAGTACCTACAAGATGTACTCATTTCCTTCACACCAGCAGCTGTGGAACACATGGAGGATTACCCTTGTGGCTTCCCACAACTAAGCTTTGCCTCCTTCTAGGATATTGTGGAAGCTGCCATTGACTACAGTTGTCTCTTTTCCTTTGACAGGCTGCAGTGTTCAGCCAAGCACATACACATCAAGTACAGGGCAGTCACATATTCATAATCATGTCCAATGAAAATAAAATGTGTCTGAAATATCTGCTTTTCATGGGCCAAAACCTATTCTTTACAAAAAAGATTGGTAAGCTATTCAAGATTCTCAAACCTAGGAATTTAAAGCTGAGAGCGAAGTTATGTGACTGAATTGTACCTGTGTCAGTGGCTTCTTGGACTGGGACCTACTGGTTGCATCATGGGGTAGTTAATATTAGGAACTGCAAAGAGTGACTGAGATACTGAACTTCTGTAGTAAATTAGTGGCCTGTAAAGTTCAAAATGAAATAAAAAGTTTCACAAAAAATCCCATCAAACTGTTCACTACAAGTGACACATTACAAAAGTGCACTGTGAACATGAGTGACTGCAGCTGAAGGAACTTTTGGAGCAAGTACAGAGGAGGGCCACGAAGATTATCAGGGGACTGGAACACCTCCCGTGTGAAGATAGGCTGAGAAAGTTGGGGCTGTTCAGGCTGGAGAAGAGAAGGCTGCGTGGGGACCTCATAGCAGCCTTCCAGTATCTAAAGGGGCCTATAAGGATGCTGGGGAGGAACTGTTCATTGGGGAGGAACTCTTCACTGGGGACTGTAGTGATAGGACAAGGGGTAATGGGTTCAAACTTAAACAGGGGAGATTCAGGTTGGATATAAGGAAGAAGTTCTTTGCTGTGACGTGCTGAGGCACTGGAATGGGTTGCTCAAGGAAGCTGAGAATGCTTCATCCCTGGCAGTGTTCAAGGCCAGGTTGAATGGTGCCTTGAGTGACATGGTCTAGTGGAAGGTGTCCCCTCCTCATGGCAGGGGGGTTGGACTACAGGATCTTAAGGTCTTTTCCAACCCAAACCACTCAACGATTCTCTGATAACAAGGCATTACCAGTTCCCCCCTCCACTGCAGTTTGGATTTTGTGGTATGTGTTTGTTCCCCTGGGTTCTGCACACATTGCTTGCACAGAATACACAGGCAGAACAATGACGCCAAGGTGATATTGTAACCACACTGCTTCCTGTGCAAACTGACCTTTAAAATGTTCCCTGTGTAGTCCACCATCTGACTAACTGCATTTAGCTCCTGCAGGATTTTCCACCCTCCCCCTCAGGATAAGGCAACAATTTGGGGGAGAAATTTGTTCTGAACATAGCAACGAGGCATTTGCAGTCTTCTTTACACAATTGTTTTTTCAGTCTCAGCTTTATCAAATTCAGCCGATAAATAATATATGCCTTTCCATTTCCTATGTGAGATCATGAGTAAGGAGGTGCTTCTTGACAGATGTCCAGAGAGTATTTTCAGAAGTGATTTTTCAGTCAGATGTCACCATTAGAGCTGTCTAGTCAATTTAGCAGTGGCATCTCAGTTTTCAAGTTTCAGCCAAGTTTTCTCACAGGTGTCACTGAAGAAGGTCAGTTAGAACTTCCTAACAGGACAAAAGAGCATTTTTTCTCTGCTTAAAGTTACTTCAACACAATTATTTCTCTTTCAGAAAAACAAAAGGTAATGTCTCTCCACCAGGGAAGGAAAAAAATCAAGATGCTTTGATAGTCTGAAGATGGGAATGTAAAATGAAGTTAAGTGTGGCACACATCCTAAGGTCTTTGCTTGGAATTATTACAGACATTTAGGTACAACTCCCTGTGGCATCTATGGGACATCAGTACCCTTTTAGTTCTCCAAGGGATTCGGGGCAGATCTCCTAAGAACGAGAGGCATTTGTGTTACTGAATAAAGATGGAATATGTGAACAGTAAAAAGGCATTGGTAGAAATTAATGCATACTGAGTGTGACCTGGATAATAAAAGTTTCAGTTGTGTTTGCTAAGAACTCAGATAATTAGGGCCACGAGGATGGTCAGGGGACTGGAGCACCTCCCATATGAAGACAGGCTGAGAAAGTTGGGGCTGTTCAGCCTGGAGAAGAGAAGGCTGCGTGGGGACCTCATAGCAGCTTTCCAGTATCCTAAGGGGTCCTACAAGGATGCCAGGGAGTGACTCTTCATCAGGAACTGTAGCAATAGGAAGAGCCAAAATGGGTTTAAACAGGGGAAGCTCAGGTCAGATAAAAGAAGTTCTTTACTGTGAGGATGGTGAGGCACTGGAACAGGTTGCCCAAAGAAGTGGTAAATGCTATATCCCTGGCAGTGTTTCAGGCCAGGCTGGACTGAGCCTTGAGTGACACGGTCTACAGTGAGGAGTCCCTGCCCATGGCAGATGGGTTGGAATCACATGATCTAAAGATCCTTTCCAACCCTAACCATTCTATGATTCTGTGAATACAGAGAGCATATTGCATGTAAGCATACATAGCACCTCTCATCCTCAAAGATTTTAAATGACTAGTATAATCAGCAATTGATTTGGAATGAATTTAGAGGACATATCAATGCAACAGTAACTCACTCCATGTAACATCATAACCTCTACATGTATATGTATCCTATTTCCCCGCTCCCTCAACATTCAATTACTGAACAAGTGAAGACTTGGCTGAAAATATGAAAAGCCTCATCATATGTCCAGCCATATCTGCATGGCCAAAACACCTTCATGTAGTTATTTTAAAGCACAGAGATGCCTAGCATATGTATGGATTCTCTCCCCATAATTTATGCAGGTGTAACTACAGCCAGAGGTAGAAACTGCCCAGAGATTCCCCTCTTGTACTAATATATTTGCTTTCACCGCAGTACTTCTAACCTACAGAAAACATTCCCTAGGCTGATGGAAAAATCTTTTGTATTAAGTTCACAAAATAAAGCTTGTATTAAGATTAGGAAATCTGGGAATCAACAAGAAAAAAAAACAGACAAAAAAACCCAAAACAAAACAAAACTCATATCTTTATGTCTTTTGTTTGTTAGGAAATAATATAATCACATTTGGGAAACAAAAAACTCCAAACAACCAATAAAAACAAACAAGCAAACAAACAAAAGAAACCTAAAACAACATTATATTAAAATCTACAAAATATACTAACTGGTATTAAATAGTTTGGTCTGGGAGTTAAGAAAAATCTTTCAAATCACTGAAGAAAAAACAGTAACAAAACAAGTAAAAACTTTAAATAAGGAATGCACTAGTTCTTTTACTTAAAAAAAATGTTAGCTCAACCATCCATATTTTGGTTTTTACTTTACAGTTCACTCTTCACTCCATGACCATACTTAAAAATACTTAGAATGAAAAGTGAGTTTGAACTTCACAAATCAAAATTACTAGAAATTGCTAATGCACCTTTATTTATTTAAAAGTATTTTCTGAGGAAGGAACCAGTTAAAATTCAGTGTTATCACAATAATTCTGTCTAGATTTCAAATCCTGTAACTTCAACCAAAATAGTTACATGGATTTCAAAACTGGGTTCCTTAATGTAAAGACCCCCATTTTATGAATCAGCTTCCCAAGCTGCCTAATGGAATTGAACACTAAGCTAACTTAGAAACTGGTACCTTCTAAAATTTCTGCAGACTAGCTCTAGGTTTTGTCTGTTACATACACAAGAAGAAAATCCTGAACCTCTAGAACTTCACAGAAGTAGTGTTAATACTTCACCTTTCTGCTTGTGATAGGGAAAAAATGAATGACAGAGTAAGATTTAACTCCCTGGTGTAACAGTGTAGATCCCTTAGGAGGTATGTTGGCAAAGAATGATTTTAAATATTAATCTGTCAGGAAAATACTGCCCCTATGCAGGATAGACAATTACAATTACATGGTTACAAGTATATTCCTACTTGCGACTTTTCTTTTTTTTACATGGATCTCCCACTCAGCACATTTCTAACTACTGTATCAGCCACAGAAAGTGAACAAGTGACCACTAGAATTCTTTCAAGTTTTCTTTGTACTCTGGAGAACATACCTGCACTTTGCATTTTTTCTTTACCAAACTGCAATTCATAATTTAGCTTCTCATGGGAACTTTTTCTGCCTGAATGTTGTTTCCCGTTTCTCCCAAATAAATGGCATTTAAAAGTCTTGAAATCTATTTTAATTAGTTCACCCATATCTGAACAGCTATCTCCCCTAAACATGCAGACAACAGAAAAAAAGCACATAGGGGTTGGTAGAATAAGAGCATTTACAGACATTAACAGTATTCCAATCCCTTTCTCCTTTGTACCATTGCTTGATGTTCCAATTCTGCTCATTTTTGGGACCACTGAATCAAACTATTATACTTCTTAATTGCAAACAAATTTTTCAACACACACAAAAAAAATTTAGCTCACAGCTTCTCTTTCACTTTTTTATTAAGCTCACCTTGGAAAAGGGATTATTTTTTATAATGACAGACTGGAACAAAAGTGAAAACAAAACAGAGTGATGATTAACAGTTAGGACAGGGACTCCTTCAGATATCTTCCACATTTCTACTGTCATTGTTACCTAGCATCAGATTACAGGGCAGATGCAAACTTTACATCCATAATTAGTAGTTGAGTGGATGTCTACATATCTTCTTTTTGCCTTACTGTAATTTCACCTGATATTTCTTTTTCCTGACACATCATGTACTCTACATTAGTAATGGTTGGCATTAGATAGCACCAAATTGCTTTTGAATGATCTAATAGCTTATGTTTAATCTATTTATTATAAAGTTGCTCTCTTTTTTCTCCTCGTGAAATTTATCATTCACTGCCTTTAAGAAGAAGGAGACAATCTGCCAACTGAATTAACTGGGTGGGCTTGGGAAAGTCTGTGGGGTGCATCTCGTTGATTTGGGGGCAGGGTTTTCTTTTTCCTTTAAGATAGATTCTGGTTCTTCCATCACGGCCCAAGGGATTATTCCCATTGAGCCTGTTCCTTTTATTTAATGAAACAAAATTACTGTCAAGACAGGCTGCTCCCACTCACAGTTCAGCAAAAATACCATCTGGGAGTTGTCTCCCTCCTTTGAGGAAGAGGTAGAGATAGGATAGATGCAGTTTTTCTAAGCATATTTCTGACTAAATACAGTGATAAAGCTACTAGAGATGCCAATAATGTAGAAGCTGGTGGTGAGGAAGCTAAGCTATTGTGGGGAAATTAAGCACCTTGGCATTTGGTTTGGTTGTGATTTTGATACACACATATCCTAACTTTACTCAGACAAGACATGAACCTTAATTTAGATCTCTACTGATTGTAAGAAGCTTTGTCTACTACTACAAATGGTTTTGAAAGAGCCAACTCAGGCCATGTGCTCTTTCCACCTTTCTGTATGAGACCCGACACTGAGCAGAAGTATAACAAAACAAATTCAGGGACTGAAGTCTGTCTTGGTCTTTAAGTAGACATCACAAGTGTTGCTTGCATCCCCCTCTGCATAGCTTTCTTGTGAAAGGACTCTTATTCACTAGCCTTACATTTTTTCAGCCTACTGTGCTAAATATCATCATTACATTTGGTAAGCATTCTAACAGAACAGCAATACAAATCTGTTTCACTTGAGAAGCAAAGCCTAAGGTTCTTTAGGTTTTATAACACAGTGCTTAGTACAAATTCACTGAATTTTTCCAGTGCTTCACTATGGGATTTTAGGAGTCTATTTTCCCCAGTGGCACACAAGTACTAAAATTGCACTGCATTGCATTTTGCTCTCAGTAGGTGGGAAAGTGCATACTCAATGGGTTATTTTCCATTCTTTATTTCAGTTTTATGCAGCCACAGGTGGGGGGTCTTTCAGGTGGTTGCCTAGGTTTACAAGGCACTTTAGAGTCACAGACAAGCTTTCTTAAAAGGGTCTTGCAAAACATACCAATGTTGTCAATCATGCAGTAAAAGAATTTCATCCTGTGTAAATAGGAATAACTTTCAAAATCTCTCGAACTGTAAAAGGCATCACAATGAATATCAACAGAAAAGGGATCAGCCATCCTGTTTAGTAATGGACGCAAAACAATTTCACTTGTTTATACTTATTGTTTACTTGTCTCCTCCCCTTCTCCCCAGGTGTGATCTCTCTGCTTAAAGGCATACAAAGCTAATGGAGGATGTCATGGTACTTCCTATCATTTCCTTTCCTAGCAGCAAGGCTACTGACAGATCACAAAAATATCATAAAACAGGAAAAAAGGGAAAGTTGTCAACCTATTTAATATTTGCTTTCAGGCCTCTGAAAGGAACTTTGATCAGCAAACATCATTAGATCACGAATACAGACATTCATATCCTATAAAATGTTGACAGATTTCTCTTCATGCATAAGAAAACGGAATGAAATCATACGAAGATACCCCTTTCTTTCCCAAAAGCAAAATTAAAGAGAGGAACCTTCACCCACTCCTAGCACAGCACACACACTGAACAAAGCAATGCAAAATACATTGCATCTTTTTTTGGCCATTCACAGTTTGTAGGAAATGTGCACGTTATATCAAGATGTGCACACTATGAAAAACCAACACATAAGGATATAAAATAGCTTAATCACTGTTACGCAGATGGCTTCCCTTCTGACTGTGCAGGAAATATCTCCCCCTCCCCAGTTTTAAAGTAGGCTTTTACATGTATTCACTATGTGGGAATTGGTGCTTTTGTTTCTGATGACACACGTCCTCTTCTCTTAGCACAGTAACACTAACCACAGGACAGCAGCCAAGGTCACATAAGCATGCTATCCCACTAAGTAGTCTAAATCCTCAGAGAAATGCACTCAAAATGGGATGTCCAAATTATTTTAACCATATGCAATAGTAAGAATTATGAACAACATTTGGATGCTGTAATACTTTCTGCATGTATATGATTTTCTTTTTCTCAAAAGAGGGCTCAGCTATTTAGACACTGAGATGTATAAAAAAAATAAGATTCCATGTCCCATATATTCAAAGGCCTATATTTGTTCACCCAAAATGGTAGCAGTTCATTAGGCTAAGTAGTTTTCATAAATAACAACCCTGGTCTGTACAGTATATTGATACACTAATATTTCAGATGACGGCAAGCAGTTTCACCTGCAAAAGCATCAAGAATCTCCTGAATTTTCCCTAAAAAAATGCATTAAATGAAACAATGAAAATTTATTTTTTCATTATATACTCTAATTTTAATGACAAAACACCATCTTTCACATTTCCAACATTTGAAATAGACTCAGCACAGGGCAGATATTTACTCCCTCTGGAATGAAAACATGTTTTCATATGACAGAATATTCTAATAGAACAGGTACCATAAGGATTTATTTTTTTTTAACCAACAGTATAAAGCTTTATCCAATCTGTGTACAGATTACACAGTATAGGCTGTATGGAATACAGCAACACATGTCTATACGTTATTAAAACCAGCAAATTCCCATTTAAATAAGGGTTACAATCTGTGCACTAAACACTCATTAATGGTTATGAATCAGAATAAAGGGGGAGGCCCTGTAGCAGGTGTGCATATCTATGAATTTCAATACATTGTAAAACTGTCTGTAGCCAACAGCTTCATCACTTGGCCTTTCTGAGCTTGGAGACAGGCAATTTTTCATGATTTTACTATTTCTGGCCAAACAAAAAGTTTTTAATTAAATATACCACATGATTCCAGATGTTTGTTTATTTGTTCCAATGAGGCTGTAAAAATGCCTGAATGATAAAATTGGAGGACTCCTGTAAAAACAGGCTAGGCTGGAGTGCTAACTAAACATGAGGATCTCTCAGGAGACTGCATTTGCACAGCACTGTGTATGCTTTGAACTCAATTTCTCTGGAAGGGCTATAATACTGTGGCTCATGACTGGGCTTCTTTCTTATTAAAGATTATAAGGCCAAGTGGCAAATTTACTAGACTTTTTTTTTTTTTATTGCCAGTTGCAGACTCATTGCATCATTAGTTCTCCTACGTATCTAAAGAAGATTTTAGATGGGTTGATGGTTTTGGATCCCAAGTTTCCACTTATAGAAGCCAATGTTTTCTACGTTTTTCTGCCACTTTATATAGTTATGCTGCTTGCAGCTTGAACATTCTCATGGTTTCTTATTGCCAGCATGACAAAATGAGCTATGTTGTGAAACATCAGACACTTTCTAGTCTACCCAAAAATATGAAGTTACAGTTTTTTCCTCATTAATCATATTCCTGCTGATGTGACACTTGTATGGGTGACTGGGGCCCAAGATGCTAGGTTAGTTTTGGCAAATGTGGGGAAAAGTTGCAATGAAAACCTCAGAAATTATGGGAATGGTGACAAAATATGGGGAACAGTCAGGTCTTCATCAGTCAGACTGGGGGATGTGCACTGCGGAAAAATGAAAGCCTCGATAATATTTGGAAAAAAAATGTTGACAATTTTGAAAGGCTGCCTGTGCCTTAGAGTCCTAATTCCCGTTAGATGCAGAAATGGGAATTGTTTGCCCAGCTCCTTAGATATTTTTTAAAAATTAATCTAAATTAGATTAACCATTTAATTACTCTCTTTTTGTCTTTTAAGGTCTTGCTGCAGAGAAACATACTTTATTCCCACAGAGACTTAGCACTCCAGGAAGTCATTCCCCTATAGCTTACTTCTGGTCAGCTTGGTCACATCACTTGGGTTCACTTTCAAACCACAGAATGCAGCAAAGGCTCATAAATTAAAATATGCTGCCACTTAAAACCAAATCTTACCTTTTCTGACCAGCAAGAAAGACTTTGCACAAAACTGTAAGCCATTGTCTATATCATCCCCAACTCATTCACCCCACCCGTTTCACATTATGATTTGCTCTCATCATTGCAATACACTAGATAACAGTACCTTTTTATTCTCAAGTTTTAATAATCTACAGTATCCCAATACAAATCCAACATTCCTTGTATACACAGACAAGAAATTCTTGACCCTGTAACTGACAAGAACATGAATCTAATGACCCAGAAAATGTATCTCTTGAACCATATTAGTCAAGGTCACACTCAAATCCAACCACAATTTATTCCACATTTGGGAAAGTCTTTGTGCTTTACGAAGAAACATACAGGAGCTGACAGAGGCTATGACTACTGAGCAATTGAGGTAAACTGGCCCAGAGAAGACCACAGCTATTGGTGGTGGTTCTATTCCAGTAAACAACCAGATTAGGGTTTAGGAGAGAGGTGCTACCCAATAACCTCCTTAATCTTTCATTACTGCCCAGTAATGAAACCACTTCATGTCTGAGAGCAAATGCATACTAGACATCTTGATTCCTTCAAAATGCAAAATTTCTGACTGTGTTTCAATTCACAAAAGCAGGATAGATATCTAATGCATTTTCAGATTCAAGGCAAATACCAGTACAGCTGGGCTTCTGTTATCATATGGGAGCATTTCACGGCAGTAAGCCTCTCTCAGAAAACATACTTTTTAGCGTTTCTCCCCACATATGTTGTCCACTCATCTCTCTAACTATTCTCCCCAAAAAGGAACCATACTGGCAAAACTGAGGAGGCCGTAACCTAGAGTGCTGCTTGAAGGGAAAACTCACAGTTAAAGGTATGAAATCAGCTGCACCACTGAAGAGATATGGGTCAGTACTGTTCATCTCATCTCCAAGTGTAAGTGTGGCAGGTCTACAGGCACAACCAGGGGCTATCTAACAGTGGCTATGAGAAAATCCTGCTTTTCTCTTAGATGCACCAGATACAGGTCATAACAGAGTTCTTTAAACATCCAACATTATGTTCTCACACCTCCAGTCTGCAAGGACTCTAATCCACCACTGACAGAGTTTCTCTTTGCAATCTCTTTAACTAAGGGAAACTTAGACAAAATCTTTTCTTAACGAAGTTTTCTCTCATGCTGGCATCCATCTTTACCATCACTTCCCTTTCTATGCTTCTCCCATGTCTCTTATGCTTCCATTAACGTCCATCTCCCAAAGTGAAAAACTTAGCAAGGCACTAGATCTCAATTTTTCATTTCATACAGGCAAGCCAAATGAGATTTTTTTTCTTTTTTTTTTTTTCCTTCATAACAGGCTACTTATTTGAGTCTTCTCCCAGAGTGCCAGAAGAAGAGGATTTCTACCCACTCCCCTCAAGGCTAAGTGATGAGCATAGCACAACTCAATGTTGGGACATATTTTCTGGCATTAATAGAAAATGTCACAGCTTATTTTTGAGTGTTCCTGCCCCTGGAAAATATGATCTTGACTGTTCCGTGCTACTGAGAACTTTATTTGTTCATTTTTTTAAAGTTATTCATCTCATGCTCAGAAGATCTTGGCCTAAGAGGTACGCAATCCATTACTCATCATAACATTATGCAGCTTAAAATCTAATTTCAAAGGACACCTTATGTAAACCAACAAAGAAAATTTCTCACTATTCACAGCATCTCTGCCTGACACAAAACTTCCACATACTGCCTGAAGTTCGTTTATTCATTCTATTCTTAGTTATTAGACAAGTTAAAGCAAATACTTCTTATATACATACATAGACACCTTTTGTTAAAAAAATATTTTAAGATTCCTAAGATTAAATGAATTATAAAGTACTACCCACAGGTTTTTTACTATTATTCTCTTTTTGGACAGCATAAAATGAGCTGCTTTATGCAGATATACAGAAAAATCAATTGATAAGCATAAAATGCAGTTCATATTAAGAAAACTAACTAATTACGATGTCGCTACATAAATTGCTTTGCAGCTTTCCCAGCAACTAATTTCAACCTCTAAAGAAGCCTCTGGCTCACAAACACAATGAGTACCTAACAACTGTTAAAATAAAAAGATAAAATAAAATAAAATAAAAAAAAAAAATCAATAAAAACAGAGAAGACTGCAATGATAATATAAACAGGATACTTACCATTCTGGAAGTAAGTTTTTATGCAAAACTATTTCCTTTTCTTTTTATGTCTCTGATTTAAAGACAATATGACTTTTCAGAATGCATATGTAATAAGTTGAAAGCTTTCAAAAATAAGAACTTTGTGTATTAACATTGCCTATTAAGAACTGTATGGCAACTTTATAATTTTACTTCAGGAAGTAAAAAATTCTAGATCAAATTCTTGAAAAAACAATAGACATTAATAGCTCCAGATGAACATGAGAATATTTATTTCTAAAGTATGAGCAGACTGAGCAAGTTGACACAGAACAGGTAAATCCCCAGAGAACAGTTTGGCGCTTTCACACATCACATCAATCATACTACTCCCTCTGGCTCTCCAAACTTCTACCTTTTTCCTACAACACCAAATCTTGAAAATAGTAGGTCTTCTTCGACATCTATTGGATTGTCGATTCCAGCACAACTAGACGGCTAAACGCCTGTCATGCAGCCTAAATTACACTTCTGTCTTGCCCTAGTGCATAGCTCAACCCCTATAAAGCTAATAGCTAGTTATGTAAGGTACACCCCAAAAATCAATCAGAATACATTCTTTATAGTCATACCAGCCATTACTGAAAATTTAATATGCCAAACACTTGGAGTACAACAGCACAGAATAATGATCTCAGGGGAAAAATGAGAGAGATAAAGTTTAGGTGTCTATCTAACAGATTATATGCCTGCATGCTTTTGCTTGTTTAGCAATGCAAAAGTTTGGAAAGATCTTCATCCCAAACCGTATCTTCAACACAGTCCTGTTAAACAGAAACTGAGAGCAGAAGGAACCTCTCATTTCCTTTGATCAAAAATGCTTTACAAAATTACCTTCAGAGGGTTAACAGGAAGGTTAAAAATATTCTGTTCTTGGATATCTAGGCATTACTTCTGAATGCAGTTTATGACTTCAAACTCAGATTAGACTGTTATAGAGAATAAGAAAATGTGCCTGCCAGTTGACTGAAACATAATACTAGAATAAATAACTTTTCATTTAGGCACTCATCATTCAAATATAAAATGAGAAAATGTAACCTCTATACATACCAGAACACTTGGATAATTAACTGAATAGACACCAAAACTGGACAGTGGATTTGTTCAGAAAGTTCTTACAAACCAGAATAGATTGGAACTATTAAACCTTGGCATAAATCTAAGCTAAGGCTCTAAAAACTACTTACATAAATACAGGCTTAGTTTTTAATGGAAACTGCTTCTTCTTCCTTTTACCAGTAAGCTATCGGCAGACTTACCACCGCTTGTTCCCAGAAACAAGAGTGCAAGAAAAGGAATCATTTGTAAAATGTTACTGGAAACCAAATGACTTTGACAAATGAATAGATTTTCAAGCAAATCAGGTAATAGGCAATGTTACAAAATATCTGTTTATAGAAAGAGCATCTAGAACTTTTGTTTTTTTGTATGGGAAAAACAGATTTTCATGATAGTCATGAGAAGTAATATTACTAAATCAAGAGATAGAGTGATAAATTACTATTTTCCACACCAACTGGAAAGTGCTGTTCTTTTCAGAAGGCAATTTGAGTTTGAATGCTTAGACATAACAAAGGAACTTCCTTACCAAAGATGCCATTATAAAAAAGGAACATACACCCTGAGGGGGGTGGAGGGTGGTAGCCTTTTTCCACACATGAACCAAATTTTCCTTATAATTACATTATTACTATTTTAAAATTTCTTTTCCCATCAATTTCAATTATGTTAAGAATTGAAAGCTCTATTTAAAGATTTCATATGTACGCAGTTCATAAATTGTCAATAAGGAACAGAAGGGTACCTGTGCCATACACAAAACCCACTTAAAAATACACTACATTTCGTCACTTTTGTGTATTGGGAGCATGGCCATTTCCATTTTAAATCAACAATAAGTAACAGATATTCTATTTCTTAAAGGTAAATCCAGAGAAGCAGGAAGAATGGTGGGGCCATTTTATTTTGTTTCTGCAGAAAATTTGAAAGCTAGAACAATACAAGCAATGGAATTCAAAAATAAATGTAGCGCCTTGTATGACAAGAAGATTTGTCTTTTAACAGAATTGTTTTATCTGGGTAAGAGAATTGTATAGATTTCACACAAGTAAATCACTGGTGTCTAAACCCATATGAAATTAAATACCAAATGCTAGTTTAACAAAGACCAAGGAAAGACCCTTAGGAATTTGAGATCATTGTTTTGGAATCAAAACAGAAATACAGCTAGCTACAAAATTACCACTTTGGAAGGCTTGCCTAATGAGACAGCAATTAGATCTCAAAGAACCACATCATATAACTGTCAGGTTCCCCAAATCTGCAAAGAAAGCCAATATATTTTCTGCTAAAAAACATGAACAGTGGGACTCCGTAAAGGTTCAGCTTAGGAAAGTGGGTCTAAGCAAAGTAATTTAATGGGTAAAAAAAACCCGAAAACAACCCAACAAACAAACAAACAAAAAACCTCCCCAAACCAACCTAAAACCAGTTTCCCTAAACTGCTAGAAATTTTCTAAAGTTTAAAAAAGTTCATCCAATAGTTATTGCTTTCTTCATGTATTTATTGCTTTTCTTCACGTCTCAAGCATTATAACACTTGATATAATATTTACACTGATTATTCCATACATTCCACACAGATGTCACACTGTCATATGCTGTTTCTGTGGGTTCTGAAAGTGAGAGAGATATTTTTGCAATTCCTGAATATTGCCTGTGGAAAAAATACAGAGTCAACCCCAAAAGACCAGACCCTCTCTGGAAACAACACACTGTATTCTTGAACATGAAAGCTATAAGATGCATGGTGCAATGCATACAGAATCACATGGTTTTGCTCTCTCTGCAGAACTCATAGCTAAATAGTGTCAGAAATTGTCTAAGTAAAATTACCATTCAAACACATTTAGCTTGCTCAACCTCTCCCTCATAATCTCTCCCAAATCAATTTATAGTTGTACCAAACCACTTGCCAGAATTTCAGATTCTGGTAAACAAGTTTCTCCAGGGACAAATAAGAGCACTCATAAACTTACAGCATTCTTTCCAGTTTCCATTGAAAACTGCCAATATTTACATATGCAACAGCTGATTCAATCATATTTTACAACACTGAAAGCGTTCAGTGAAGAAAAAAAAAGAAAATATTCAGAACTTCAATAAAATATCATGTTTAAGTATTTCATTCTTTTCTTGGAGATTTGTCTATTGACTCAAATTAATCTTTTATGGGCTTGTGAATGCAGAGATTTTGCTTTGTATAAAAGAAGCTGATTGAGGTAATGGTCGCTGCCAGCAGGTCGGTCCAAACTTTTCTTACAAGACCTGGAATTTTGGAAAGCTTTCTTAATTATTCTGTGAATATATTTTACAAATATGGATAAAAACTTAGTGGATCATGATAACAATGTATCTTTTAGGGCAAATTTTACCCTTTTTTGGAGGACGCTCTTCCTCATTTACTTTATTTATAACTCTGCTTAATCATCTAGGAAATTTTCAGCATGTTTAGCATGCACAGCAGAATAATTTGGGTTAAAATAAAGACAGAAGTAGCAGAATTATGTAAGCAGCTAAGCGTAGAAAGTTGATAATCTGGGGAATACAATTTTCCCCTTTCATAGTAAGCGAGCAGGCATTCCCAAACCCTAGTGAAGACCATGATACTCAGAAACTGGTAAGCTCCCACTCTAAATGGACACCCATATGGACATGTCTGCAATGCCCACTAAAGCCACATAATTGCTTTATTCCAAGAGAAGTCAACTGACAATGCAGGCACACACTTCTTGATGTTTAATGTTACTTGCATTTCTTTCACAAAGTTAGATCCCAAAAATCAGAACCACTTTTAATTCACCATCATCTAAATAAACAAATCTGGGGATACCTGGCTTTTAATGTATTTTTTTAGAATGTAGGCATTGACAACATTCTGTCATTCTAGTTATTATCTATAAGCTTACCTGAAAATCAAAGCCACAACACACATCTTGGAAATTAGGGGGCACTGGGGCACAGTTATTTTAAAATCCAGGATTTTGGATTAGTCCTTTCTCTTCAACAAGTTCCAGCTCCTACATGAGCTCAGTGTCAGAACACAATGCACTACAGCACTTTCAGGATATCCTATTTCCAGTGCACCATATTAATTTACACCAAGACCAGGATATAGCTTCACACCCATCTTTAGTCGTAGTACAATGACAGTGATATAGGCTACAACAACTTAAAGTCTAATCAGTTGCTTTCCTCATCCTTCCCACTTGAATCACAGGTCTTTGCTTGGCTGCATTGCCTGCCAGATTCTTTCAGAAGGTTTCAAGTAATAAGGCATTCTACTAATACTGCCTCAATCTTCTTCAGTGCTGTAGAATTTCAGCACACACTAAAACTAAGCTACCATCAATTCCTAAATGTAAGGCTGACTTTGATTACAGTATCCTATACAAAATGTGCCTCTACACAAATGGTTTCCATGATGGAATCATGGAATCAATGTGTGAGAAATAAATATCAACATTGTTGTTCTCATTGTAAGCTGAAAAAATGCTGCCAGCTTTATGAATTTCTTCTCCTTTTCAGAATACAGATGAAAGAGCTTGGAATGCTCCCTTTCTGACTGATTCAGTTTTTCACCTGTTCCCTGAACCTTTTGCCCCATAGGTATGCAGAAAGAATTTGAGAATTTGCCCAAGGTGTTTTTTAAGTTCCAAGGATTGGTTAAAAAGGAAATTAAATACTGAGCTGCCTTTAATGTTGAAAAACAGAGAAGAATCCTTTTTTACTGTAACAAAAATGTATTAACATTTCAAAATTATAGACCTACATTGTTAAACTGACAAAAAACTCCCTCTTTACAAATATTAGAAAGTTTACAAATTCTCTCAAAATTACTATTGCTGCATGTAATCATCTACTTAGCAATATTTAAGTAATAGAAGCTCTTTATATTTTTTTCTCACACACACAAAAATATCATTGAATGTTTTTATCCATAGATTTATTTGCTTTCCCAGTAGACTACCTTTAAATCCTATTTAATATGAGTTAAAATCTGTAGTCTTGACAGGTACAGTTTTCTCATCTAGTGCTTGAAAGGAACAGTGTTTTCTGCAAGGTATCAACGCAGCACTCACTAATACAAAGAACGCCTTACAGCACAGCTTACCACCCTGCAGCCGTTCTCCCCAGTATAAAGTTTAGCTCATACCTCTGTGATTGGTGAGGTCTCTAGATCCTGAAGGCAGAGGTGTATAGTGCATCTCTGGAGAGGTAGAAGCAACATCACTGGGGGCCTGTGTGATAAAACAAACATTATCAGTCTCTGAGAGAAAGTCAGTGATTATGCAAAGAGGATGCACCTGCACTATTATGTGGTTACAGGTGCACAGAGTTACCAGCCACTGAGGATTAATTTGGTTTTGTTAAGGCTGCCCACAGTCCTTCAAGCTAGCTGTACTCACAAGAGTTTACACAATGATATTAGGTATCATTACTAAATGAGTACATACAACTCACAGCTTCAGAAAATTACCATCCTGATCAGAAAATCATTGGGCAATGTTAAAAATGTTTTTCTTGGTGAAACAGTTTAATATTTACCTGAACGAAGTTATGAGTGAGTCCACATATAAGGAGACAGAAAATAGAATGCTGGGATAAGATACCATACTTTTTAAGCAAAAAAAAACCCCAAAACCCAGATTCTATCATTTGACTGTTCTGTGAGCTAAATGAAGGGATGTCTTAAAAAATAAAAATGCCTATAATGTAAAAAAGCAGACAAGTATATAGAATTTTAAATAACCCACTTAAAACCTACACCAGAAGTCTAATACATTTAAAGAGGTGAGCACCAAAAAGACTTGCTCAGAATCCTTGAAAGCAAAATATTAGGGGAAGAGAGAGGAAATCACAATCTTTCCCTATAATAAAAGTTTCAAGATCCTATGATACTGATTTAAAGATTAGACTCTGGAGCTATAGTTTGTAAGAAACTAATCATCAAGATGGATGTTTCATCTGAAGGGAAGAGCAATATAAAGTCAAGATAAGCCATATTTACCATCTTACTTTTTAGTTATAGAGCAGCAGCCTTGCATTCTTAGAAGGAGATATGAAAAAAGGGATCATGTAGGTGAATATGAATTATCATCACAGTTTTTTAAAATCAGTTTAAGTTAGGTGGATTGATACCATGATAGTGATATGTTCCATTTCAGGTACAGAGTTTGCTCAAGTGTTTACAATCTACCCATTGCAATATATATAAAAAATTATGGGTTTTAATAAAAGACACAAAGGACACTGTTCCCTAAAAGTTACATGATAATTCTAATAGAAAAGATAAGGCAAATAAAGAGAAGATCTACAAAAGCTAAATTATTTCTTGAATTTCATGTTACTTTTCTAAAAGGAGTCTTCAGAAAATAATTGTTATCTACTATGCAGGTTACTCCCTACTCATACATTGGCTTATAAACTGCAAGTCAATCAAAGTAAGCCACCTCAAACTTACTTCTTATTTTGGAATTAATCATATCCTCAAAATGTATATATTTTTTTAATTGAAATTATTTTAAAACCAGTTAAGATAAAAGTGTAAAATATAGCTGTAATGTTTTGGAGAAGAAAAAGCCTAAATACCAATTCAAATCTTGATTGCCAAACTAAACCTGAGAACAACAATCAGAAATCCACAATAATGAAAATAAGTAACGGTAACAGAACAGAATAGACTAGACTAGACTAGAATGAATAGAATGGAATAGAATCGTTAGGGATGGAAAGGACCTTATGATTATCTAGTTCCAACCTCCCTGCCATGGGCAGGGACACCTCACACTAAACCATGCCATCCAAGACTCTGTCCAACCTGGCCTTGAGCACCGGCAGGGATGAAGCATTCAGAACTTCCTTAGGCAACCCATTCCAGTGCCTCACCACCCTAACAGTAAAGAACTTCTTCCTTATATCCAATCTAAACTTCACCTGTGTAAGTTTCAACCCATTACCCCTTGTCCTACCACTACAGTCCCTAATGAAGAGTCCCTCCCCAGCGTCCTTATAGGCCCCCACACCTCATGCTGCAAAATACCACTTCTCTTGTACCTATTTTGTGTTTGTTCCCCCTGCATCTACCCAGGGGTGCCCGTGCTCCCTCCAACAGCACTAACGACCTGAGCCTTGACCAAGTCTTTCTGCCCTCCAAGCCATAGCTTTCTCTTTCCAAAAGGAAACATGGAAGCACATGGTAGTCCTGAATTTAGGGGGTCTTTCTTAATTCTTCCTACATTTTGGTCTGAAATGGATCAGTTGACATAAAAGTAACATGAGGGAGAGATAGTGTGATGGTGTAAGCCACCTTCTTTATGGAATCTGGCTAAGCCGTCCGTATTCCTTACTCCTTTGTTCATGTTTCCCACACACACCTTCAAATTCACACCCACTTCAGCTCTGAACTGCTGTCACTGCTTTTCCAAGAGAGAGATTATGTTGAAATGGGAGACTTTGTGGTGTTAAGTTCAGCTGCCACCGAGGAGCTGTGCATCTCATGCCAGGGTGCACGGTGGAGTCCCCAGCTCTGTGCGAATGGCCTGAGCCTGCCTTTACTGCAGCAGATGTTGTGCTTCGAGCATTGCAACCCAGCTCTGCCAGTAAGTTTGTTGGCGGGTTATTACTGTTTTTAAGAACAAACCTTGGCCATGGGGCATTAAACTACCAAAGTTTACACATGAATTTTTAATCTGGAAACAGCTCTGCCTTGCTGCTGGCAGTTACTCAAGGCCAGAGCGCACGCTTAGAGCTCCTCAAGCGCAGTTTGCAATGAACGTGTGGCCTCCTTTTCCCCTGTTTGTTTTTGTTACCGCTGCTGCTTTCCCCTAACGCCACGAGTTAATTTTCTGGTGCTAAAGGCACATCTGACCCCACTCCTGCATGTGAAGTGTTCTATATATAATCGTGCAGTCGTTCAAGCCTTAGCAAGGGAGAACGGTGTAACACGCAGTAACTCCGACCATATGTTTGGCCTTCGAGGAGCACAAATGTAGTTTCTCAAGTGGCAGCGTTTCTGAACACCATCCACATGCACCTCCCGAATGCTGGCTTGCAACCTCCCTTCTCCTTCCAAGGAAACTTGGAGATGTGAAGGTTCAGTGCTGGGCAGCCTAACACCTCCTGGAGAGGAGTGGGGCTAAGCCTCATTCAACCTCCTTTGCTGCAGCCCGTGGCCAAGGGGTAAGGAGATATCCATGGTCTGGATGAGACGTTCCCCAGCAGGTGGGTTGTTCCTCCTGGCTCCATGATGGATGAACTGCTTTTTCCATCTGCTAGGGGTGAAATCCTCACTGTCAGGGCCAGTTATGGGGTGTTAACTGTGGAACAGGCAGGAGATTGTCTCACAGTTGTTAGCTTAGAAACTATGGCCATGCAAGGGTAGGTTTTTCCCTTTTGGGCAGGTGATTGCTGTCAATAGGCACATCCCACAGGGGCTTAGGGGCTATATTTGCAGCTGGATCTTGATCCCCTCTTAAGTCTGTATCTCTGCTGTGTCAGAGAGGCCACCACTGCCATTTGTGGTGATGCTGCTGCTTGCTACTTGGCTTGTTTCTAAAACCAGCAAGGCTTTGGTGCCTTAACACAGAGCCTGTTGGTTCCATCCATCCAGGAAGGAAGGTAGGTCTCTGTTCTCAGTGCTGCAAGTGTGTGCCTGAAAACCAGTTCCCTGTGAGTCCAGCTGCTGGCAGCAGCAGACCTTACACTGGGGTAAGGATGGGATGTGGAAGCGGCATTAGTTTTGCCATTCCCTCTCAAAGCAATCCTTCTGCCCTTCTGCCCAATGCTGGTTTTATTTTTGGCTCTTTTCAGACCAGCACTGCTGGGCTGCGCTGTATTCTCATGCCAGCTGGCCTGGCAAGCCAAGCTGTGTTTGATCCAGATGTGTAAGCTTATCCAGAGCATCAGCACCCTTGAGCTGTGTGAAACACTGTCTTGCACTCTGCCTGATCTCCCTGCTCCCTTGGGAATGGGCTGAGACAAAGGCTTTCTTTCAGTGCCCCTTGGAAGGGTTGAATTTCTCACTGTTCTGTGCTTGTCAGCCATTTGGTTTACCGTGAGCCCTTTCCTTCCTGTGAGAAGGGAGCAGCATCTCCCTTCCCTTCTGCAGGAGGGGATGGAGGGGACAGACCCACACCATCAGTCCTGGGGGCTGTGTGTCCATGCTGAGTCCAGGGACCAGGGAAAGAGGGAGGAACCTTATTCACTTCACTGTGCTCCCAGCACTGCTGATTCCCAGTTTCCAAGCCATGTGGGGGAACGTTTGGCTGTCCAAACCAGGGTGTGCCCTCTCCTCCTTGCATCTCTCCTTGCTGCACAGGCAGGGAGGACGATGAGCAATTTGC
>JANHGB010060004.1:0-35949 GCA_026283785.1 Coracopsis vasa
GTCCTTTTTATGTTGAGGACACCAGAACTGCACACAATACTCCAAGTGAGGTCTCACGAGAGCAGAGTAGAGGGGCACGATCACCTCCTTCGACCTGCTGGTCACACTCCTTTTGATGCAGGCCAGGATATGGTTGGCCTTCTGGGCTGCAAGTGCACATTGAAGCCAGCTCATGTTCATTTACTCATCAACCATGGCCCCAAGCCCTTCTCCACAGGGCTGTTCTGAATCTTTTCTCTGCCCAGCCTGTAGCTGTGCCTGGGATTGCTCTGACCCAGGTGTAGGGCCTTGCACTTGCCATGATTAAACTTCATAAGTTTGGCATCAGCCCACCTCACAAGCATGTCAAGGTCTCTCTGGATGGCATTCCTTCCCTCCAGCATATCAACCTAACCACACAGCTTGCTGTCATCGGCAAACTTGCTGAGGGCGCACTCAATTCCACTGTCCATGTCACCAACAAAGATGTTGAACAAGACCAGTCCCAACACTGATTCCTGAGGGACACCACTCCTTACTGGTCTCCAGCCAGACACTGAGCCATTGACAACAACTCTTTGCGTGCGGCCATCCAGCCAGTTCTTTATCCACCGAGTGGTCCACCTATCAAATTGATGTCTCTTCAATTTAGAGACAACGATATCATGCGGGACAGTGTCAAACTGGGGCAATCCAGAATAATATCTGAGAAACTGAATGAATCCAGGAGCCTGAGAATCTCCTAGGTTTTCAGACACTACTATATATTCTTTTCAGCCACAGAGGGAATTCATCAAACATCACATGGACACATGGGTCTGAAACAAAGACAGAGAAATGCTCCATTGTTATTTTGGTGTTTCTGAAGGATCCAGATCGTTTCCTGTGTTAGTAGACAGAACAAATGAGGCCAAAGGAAACATGGAAACCTTCCAATCAAGGTAAGAAGTGAGAAGAACATGAAAAAGCTAATAGATGGGCTGACAAATCTGCTGTTGTCATAGTATCAGTTACATCCTGAATGTACAATACAGTCTTGGGAATTTCTGTCAGGAGATATTCACTGGGATATGCTTCTGGGCAGAGCCACACAGAGGAGGTATTAAAAGGAATGTAGTTTCCCTTCTTTTTTGTTGCTCCAAAACATGAGTATCTTATTGTAAACATGGTTGTTGGTGAAGTTTGGATTTAGTCCTTCTTGTAGACAATTTACTTGCAGTAAATTGTTTTATCCTCAGATCCTCCATTCTACCTGAGAACTTGTTAAGCTTATCTTTCTATATACTTGAATATGACATACTTCAATTTAGAAATACAGGCACACTCTTTTGCAGGCTATGGTTTTATTCATAAGGCTTCTTATTGTCATGATCTGGAGCAAGCAGCTCTTTATTTTTGACCTTTTTCCATGAATCACTTTGATTCAGCCAGACTTCTATATTGGTGTTACAAGCAAATAAACAAAAAAATCAAGTCTTTCCGTCACAAGCAGTACAAATCACAGTTCCGGGGAACATGTGGTGCTGCTGCTATAAATGTCCATAATGCACAAAGGAATATTCCTTACCTTTGCCATTATTACTGGAACAATTGCCTCCTAAGTTAGAATATTTAGCAAGCCTACTGGAAAGTGTTACTTTCAATTACAGTGTGACATGACTGATCTATTGTGACAGCAGCTAAAACTCAATGTCCAATTAACCTTGAAAGCCAGTCTGCGGCTCAGCAGTATTTACTTTTCCCCTATGCAGAGCCTTTCCACCTCTCTCACCCGTTGTAATGTGCTACAGCAACTTCAGCTTCATAAAAGCTAGTCCAGACTAACCTGACTGATGTTTGCAAAATCACTTCTCAACTGTACTAGGGCTGAGGCCTCCTTATCCATTCTTGGTTGAGCAAGAAGTATTGGGGAGTATTGGTGAGTCCATGAACTTGAGGACTGTCCATGTTTTCACTGGAGTTCTTGCTGATTACAGCAAGCCATCAGGATTTAACTTGACTTGGTGAGGTCTGCAGTCTTTGTCACAAGCAAAAGACACTACTTGACTCAGTGGGAGATCTGAAGCATGTCCTGTCTCTACATAGTCTGCAAGTGGTCCCATAACCAAGCCCCTTGGGACTAGACTTCTCTGAACACATCCAGACTTCTGCCAAAAGCAAAATCTAAGATAGTTGTTTTGACCCTGAAAAGTAACCCTGGTGATGACCTTGTATGGCAACTATCTGCAGTGCTTCCATCTCAAGGTGATTACAAATGCTGTCTTGTTAGGTGGATCCTGACCCCCAAAGTATGTCCTCTGAGATAATAAATCCGTGTCAATAATTCATATCTAAAGGGCACACCTCTGTTCAAAGCAGAGGGGTTTAGAGTGAAAATGACATTTTGGAAGAAAGAATTCTTTTCTACCACAGATTTTATTTAATAAATTATTGCAATGAGTTAAGAAATGGGCCATGTAACAGCCCTGGATGAATCTTTTCCACCTGGAGTCAGCAGTAGATCAATATGCTATACACCCACTCTTTCCGCTTTTACACAAAGTCAGAAGAAGTCTTTGCCAAGAAGACAACCAAATTCAGCACCTTTCATTCAGTCACCATATGCTGGATATCAGCCTTTCAGAAATGATTGAAAGCAACTGAGCAATCAAGGCTGCCCAGCTTCAAACTGACAGGAGATTTTGGCATAAGATACATCCTGAAGGATGTTCCAGTGCTCCAGTGGCTTTTGTACATCAGAGGACCATATTGGCATAGCATCATGGTTGGAGTTTTCATCTTGTATAGAGGGCCATAAGCAAGTGTCACAGGAAAAAAAACCCATAACATTATGGTCTATAGTGATGTTTCACCTATCATTGTGAAATATTGACATTGCCATTTTTGAACCTTATGGCAGAAATCTGTAGACTCAAGTATATCTTGCCAGGAGAGCATCCTTATTTCTAACTGGTTTTAAACTTTTTTCTTGTTTTTCATATATTTTGTTAAGAGCAGGCTCAGAAAAGCAAAGCCTATCAAGAGCTTGCTAAATCACCTCTATCATTCAGTCTATTTTAATACATACACAAGCACTGCATACTCAGACTTACACTTTTTGAAGAATAAGTTTTCGTATTCTGGATGACAGAAAGATACTCCAGAGGTTACAAAAAGTAAAGAGCCCAGGGAACTCATTTCTCCTGTGGCTAAAGTACAAGATTCAATCATCAGTTTTAGACTCTTTTTTATTAACATTCTAAATTGTGCAGCATTGCATATCGCAGATTATTTTTCATCTAAACCTCGTAAGAAAAATATAATTTTTTGTTATGATCCTTCAGGAATATGCCTAGATTGCTGTCAGCACCACTCTGCTTAAGCAATTTCACCTATACTTGTTAATGATCTTGATGCCTCACTATTGCCTCTCTCAGTGTACCATGGTGCCTGGGTTTCCTCTAATTGTCATTGGTAGTTCTGGCACTCAAAGTGATTTCTTGTGCTCTCTGCTTTGAATAGCCTGCCCCAAAGCTTGCTCATGTCTTCACTAAAGACACTTGTAACAGACAAGATCAGGAAACCACAAGTGGAAAGGTGAAATGTATTCTGCTATTAAAAGAGCTTAGATGCTACCATCTAATCTTGAAACATTATTCTTTTGAGTTTTGACATTCTGAAGAGTACAGATCTTTACAGTCATGTCCAGCAATGGGGCTGTTCCTTTCATCTGTTGCATAAACTTTTATTGATATATAAGAGATTAATGTAATTATATTAGCGACAGAAGAAGATGCCACAGATCAGAACCAGACATTCCTAAACTTCATGACAAATTCTTCTGATTTAAGAGTTATGATGGCATCATACAAACCTTGCTGGAATCAATGTAAATTACTCCATCTCCTGACATGAGGGTTATCTCTGTTCCTTGCTGCTACAGTGTGAACTTCTGGTACTGCAAAGGCTAGATGTTACCAGAGTCTAAGACAGCACCAGTGTAAACTTAACATTGATCTTACTTATGAAGTTTCAAACCCACAAAACCATTGAAACTGCAAGCCTAGGCCTTGGACATAAAAAGACATACACATAGAGCAGAAGAATCATTATTTTCTGTAACTATTAGTGCTGCTAACATTCTTTCAACCATCCAGATGCTACTCCATAATTGTTTATTGACTCCCATAATTTAATTCTCCCAAGGCACACCTGCTCTATCATTACCTGAACTTCTTACATGTTTAGCTTGAAAATTATGCAAACCCCTGTACAGATAAGGAGTGTAAGTGGTAAGGAGGGTTATTTTTGAGAAGGAATTTTTCTAATAACTGTTCCTTGCTGTAAGAAATACATGTTCAGTGCTCAAAAAAAATGTAAGACCACCTCATTATGATGCACAGCCAGTAAATCTGATTAAAATGGATAAAACTAAAAAAAAAATCAAGCTCTCTTCCCCTAGGTTTGTGAATCATTCAAACACTCCTCCTTCCCACTCCCCTATTTACCTGTGGATGAATAATGATCTCACTCAGTATTTGTTTCGCATAATTATCACTGGTGTGGTTTTGGCCTCAAAGCTTTTCTTCTTTTCCATAACTTACATACTTTGTTTTCCAAAAAAGCCAATAAAGAACAAGTAATGAATAGTGAATACCAACTTGGTGCAAGTTAATGAAGTTTGGGAATCACAAGCATGCATTTCTGTTACTGTTATTTGAATATAATCAGTAAGCAAAGACTGTGCTCCCATAAGGTAGCAGCAAATTACACTTGAATTGTGGGTTCACAAACACACACTACTGTGGGAATCTGTTTGTTTATTATTCAGAAAGTTTTACCAAGTTCAGCTTGAGATGAGGAGGGATTTAGTTAAGCATATTTAGATTTTTCCTTTCCTAAGGGGTGCCATGTAAAGGCTTCAGTTTATTGTACACATTCTTCTATGCTCAGGTCTCAAGAGAAATAGGTATGGGCTATGCCTCTTTCTCTGAAAGCCTTTGGCCATAGATTCAGCTTGCCAAGCCTAGGGTTGTGCCTCAGGCCTTGTGTCCACATGGCTACCTCACGAATCACCAGGCCAAGCAACTTGCTGAAATACCAAATGTGGTCAGGAAAGTCCTGAAGAGACAATAGTCTGAAGAGACAGAGCTGAAGAGACTACCATGACACTTTATCTCAGTCAGAAGCAGAAGAAGTCACTGGTTCTGCAGCCCATATTGTCTAAATAGTAGACACCTCAGAATCCAATTACACAAGTCAAGAGATTCGAATCCAGGAAAGATATTTTCCTTAGATGAGTTTCACAATAACAACCTAATTTCTTAGTGTCTTTCACCTTTCTTTGAAGTGTGGGATACAGTTAGGGTGATGAGAGCATTGTGAATTAATAAATTTCCCATGAAGTTGGGAATCATACACCCTCACAATGATCTTCATTTTTCTGTCTAACTTGCTTTCATACATGGGATGTATCTATGTTGCATGTTAAATCTGTATTCATGACTCAATTACATACTACTTATTATAAATCTTACCTATGATGTCCCTTTATATAGTATTTATAAAACCTCCATAACACTCCAGAGCCAGATAAAGTCAGGCAAGATTTAGAGTCTTGATGACTAGTTTGGATGAAGGGGATATGGGTGACTGTTTTCTCCCAGCTGAGATCCACCATTCAAACAGGAAACTTAAATCTGAATGTACATCTCAGTACTTTCTTGTATACGTGTTTGACTTGGATCTCCTTGTATATATGTGTATGAATGTAGTGTGTTTGGAGGAGACACTACTTCATGCTGACTTCAGATGTCAATGTTGTTTTGTCTCTGCTGTATTTATTTCTGCCACCTCATAAGATCACTTCATAAGAACCACAGTTAGCACAGGTTAGACATGCCAATCACTACGTTTACACTGTTTTATTTTTAAAGGCGTATAATTCCCCTGCCTTTGGCAAATACAACCCCCTGAGCATAACCCGCTTCAATTACCTGCAGTTTGTCAGATGCTAAATTCAACAGTGTGGGAGACCCTGCTGGTGCCCTCAGTTCCAAACCTGCTGCAAAGGTAAAAACCAGAGCTGACTTCAAACTTTATTCCATTTCACTTGTTCAGGTGCAACCATTTCCTGGGTCTTCTGAAATTATGCAGGATTCCAAATGAGGGAATGGGGACAGGATGGAAGATTTGGCCTAATTGTAATGTTCAACTAACAATTAATCCCTGATTATAATATTTTAGTTACATAGGAGACATTGCTACTTTAAGACAAAAAAAAAATATATAAATTTGACAGTTCTTGCTCACTCCACTGCTGCTCGCAGGAGGTTGCTTAGCAACCCTGGGATGTGGGAGAGGGGAGGTTGCAGGAGTCAGGCACAGGAAAAAGAGTGGGTCTGGCATTTCTCTGGATGCTGAGCAAGCCAAGCCACCACTGATGACAGGAATCCAACTGCATTATGTATCTCATTGCCTGAAGGGGGATCCACGCTACTGCATATGGTCAGCATGGATCATACCTGTGATGGAGTATACGGATCATACTTGTGATGGATACGGCTCCTTTAAAGATCCAGTAGAACAATTTGTCCTTCTAGCTAATGCAATTATGTACTTCTAAAGGGAAAGTGCCTTGAGTGGTAGAAGCAATGAGGTTTAATTCTCAGCTAAAAGGTTTAAAAGACTTCCTGCTTAAGAGGGGGAAAAAAGAATTCAGTGAAGGCAGCTGCTTCTCTAAGAGCTGGGGAAGAGCTTAGAAGGAAGGGGAATGCTATATCCTTCTTAATGTGAATAGGGTAAGGTGAGCCTATTTGGAAGGTTTAAGTCTGAGATATTGTGTGAGGAAGCCAAAAAACTCTATTACCTACTACAGAGCCAAATTTACCCCCAAAACATCTGTTTTCTCCATAGGCTTTGGTACCTGATTTCATGATCTTCCAGATCTGTCACTTAGGTCGACCTATTGCTACAGCTTTGTAAGAAAGACTTTTCTCAAAGGTCAGATCTGGTACTTGGTGAGTCTGCAGCCACTTCATATCTCTGCCATATGTTTCTCTGAGATCCTGGGAGGCCAGTTAACATCTCTCTGAATCATTATCAAAGTAGGGTACAAGCACTTTTCCTCCAAGTTTCAAATAGCCCTTTTTCTGGCAGGGACCATCCCTATATGAACCAGAGAACTTCCCAGGTCTGAAGCAAGCCCTGACACAATGGAGCATCACCTTGGTCTGAAGCCCCTGGGTGCAACTGTGATGAAATGGTAGTTATTCTGAGAACTCACTGCAATGAAGGGGAGGTAAAAAGAAGCCAGGGAAAATGTACATAATCCTTCACTGAAGTGTAAGGGCAGGAGTAAGAAAGCTTGCAGAGCCCTCTTGCACAAGGCCTGACTGCTGTTTCCACTGCCAGAAAGCAAAGTTTTTCACAAAGAAGCAAATTTCAGAGTACTTCTTCCATTTTAGTCTGGATGCCATCAGATGGCACAAGCCCTCTGTACTGTATTTTCTGTAGTGATGATGTTCATAGTCACCACGGATCCTGTTAAACCCTTAATAACCTCATCACTGACATTCCAAGAGCTGATGCAGAGATTTAGACTCAGTGATAAACTTCTCCCCAGCTTGTACACTGGCATTTCTCTTACCCTGGGAGATCTCTTTCTCTCTCTCCAGCTCTCTGGAACTGAGATACCACTCCTGCTTCACTTCAGGACCAATTATTATCTCATAAGGTTTTATGTAAATCAAAGCTGAACTTGATCCTGATGAGGATCAACATCTGTTTCTATCTTCTCTTTTTTAGGGGCAATGAGCTAGCATTACCTATTGAGTAATAGGAAATGCTGATGATATGTATGGTCTTATGGCTGTATAAGAAGAAACTGAAGGAGAGATAGTGCTAGTTTTCTGACAGTCCAAGTTCAAGTACTCCTTAACTGCTTTGTTGTTTCCCTTGTTGTGTCTATGGGCAATAAGATCCTTTTTTCTTCAGGTCCTCCTAACCTGATGTAGCAACACAACATGCCACTACATAGGCCAGGTCACCTATCTCAGAACAAGCTGCTTTCCAGAGTATTCCAAGGCTGCCTTCTCAGTACCATCACATTGTTGATGGTTTTGGCATTAAAAAAAGGAACAGAAGAGTACATCTAGCATAACTGCAATGTGGTTGCAGGTCCACGCTCATATCTTTCGCTATGAGATACCATCAGGCCCATGATAAAGTTTTCAGAGTGTTTAGAGTCCTTCCGAACAGGGCTTGGTATGTATCCAGAAGGCAAGATCAAGCAATCATGTCCTATGGTAACACAGCACTTTCAGTATCAGTGTTTTTGCAGGGGGGAAGAAAAGCTGCCAGCTTGCATATGGCTGCTAGTCTACAGCAACAGAGTAAAACAGCTGCTGTAATCTATTCTGAATTACTCTGCAGTGTGAGGAGCTGAGCATGATCAGATATTGTGCTTTGGGTGAAGGGGAAAATTCAGCTTCTAGCTAGGGACCAGTGGCTTTCTAAAACACATTGACATGACTACATTCTAAATCCTCAATGCACAGCACATTTGTCATGTTTACAATTTCTTCCCCTCCCTCATCCCTCCCTCCCTTATAAAACCAAACTGTTTTTCAGGCTGATTCCTGATTCCCCCCAGCAAATCTTGACTTTCTACTAGGTGCCATAAACCACTGAAATGATTCTCAGGTACTGCAGTGCATGAAGAATGAGTCCCACCGTGCTGTTGCTGAAAGAACAATGCATCACCTGTCTTAGCTGAGATAAACTAGATTATAACTTAGATATCCCTCTGCTCGGCACATATCTCTAGTGCTGCTGACAGCACTGCATCACACGGATGAGATAATGTCTACTCACCTGTAGCAACATGCTTTTGTCCTCGACCTTTTGGAATCATGTATCACCCTTTGAATGACAAAATGTCAGGTAAGTCGGGCAAGTCTTGTGTTCCCAAGGCCTTCCATCCACAGGAATGGTGGCTACAGGAGGAGGTGATGGGTATCTCAGCCAGGACAGAGTGTGTTATTAAACCACATATAGCATCAAAGCATTAATAAGCCCATGAATGAAGTGGATGATTACCTGGTTTTAGCAAGGTAGATGCTATTTGCTGGATGTTTCAGCAGCACTAAAGGGTTGACAATCAACTATAGTGCCTTAGAGCAGAAAGTCAAAGAGAGCAGGATGATGAACAAATGGGTGTATAGTTGCTGTGCTCTTCAGGAAAAAGTCAGAATTACCTAACTTCTAGATTAACCTCCCAAAAGCTAAAGCATATGAATAATAATTGTCATAATATTAATGAACTTATGTTTAGCCCTGGTCAACAGCCTGAAGAGAACCATACTAGATTAATCCATGTCTATGTCTGGTGTAACAACCCTTATTTTGGAAAAGTATGTAGCCATCTACCTGGGTTGTCTAGGAACAGCAAAGTTGCTATTACCTCCCTGCCAAAGCCCTGGAAAGCCATGCTGGCTGCTTCTAGACTCCAGGGAAGTATTGAGGTCTGTGGGGTGGCAACTTCTGCTAAGAAACACAGAGGTGACTCATTCCAGCAACAGAAGTTGCATCCCCCAATTGCCTATACCTTGCTGACAGGAGCAGCAAATATTAATTAATAATTAAGCATGATTTTCCATTACTCTCTCATTAGCTATCTACCCTAATTCTGTCTCTTGCACTTTATTTCCCTTTCCTGTAGCAGTCTGGGCCCAGCCTCTTAAATGTGTTGGCAGCATAATTTGATGTTGTTTCTACTACTGAGAAGCTTTTAACTGGCTTGTGCAGAACTGCATCGTCCACAGTCTAATTGATCTAGGTTAGAAGTTTATCTTCTGTGGAACAAAATGTGAAGTCAGAGGGAGATTATGCGACTTGCCCTTGCTGGTATGAACAGTAAGATCATAAACAGCCCAGACTCTCTTCTGGCCCTCTCAATAGTTTTCCTCCATTGCTGAATCTGTGAAGACTAACTAGAACTCAGCAAAGCCTTTTGTCATGTCTCTAGCTCAGCTCCACAAAACCAAATTACTCCAAATATTTTTTTCTTATTTTTTCAATAAATTTAGTTGTCATTGAGCATCATAGAGCTGACTTCTGATGAAGCCTAACTAGTCTATTATAATAACAGCAAGCTTTGGCTCCTTCTAGGAAATGCTTCTAGGATCATGGGACTTGCAGTGCCTCTCCTGGTTCTAATGGATTTCTCTTACTTAAAGTTTTACAAAACCATGTGCCTCTTAAAGCCTTTTTCCAACCTGCAGAAACTTCTTTTTCTAAAACTGCCTAAGACCTTTTCATTGTTCCTGTAACCCCAGACTGCTCACTATTCAAGGTATTCCTTTCCACTTCCTCCAAATCCACCTTCTCCTTATGTGATTTCAGTATTCCCAGCTGGTTCACATACACGGGAAACTCATTTGTAGTAATAAGACAAAATTACTTACACCTGCTCAGCAACACACTGCATTTTTACCTGCAGTAAACAACATTTTAAAACTGCATTTTAAATAAAAACTGAATCTGAGATGTTTTCCTCTCCTTGCCTTCTTCCCATTCCCTATCAGTTCCACTTATTGTTTGTGGCCTTTTAACAGTTACCCAGTAGTTATATTTTAGTGTTAAATCCAGGAGAGTGCTGAGCTTAGAGGTCACCAGCTTTTGTGTGAGCACAAACACTTAAAACTGAGTTTAGTGATGAGTGTGCATGGCACCCACTATGGCAGTAGGCATGGTGCAGTGTCAACCTTGCAACTGCATACTGTGCATAGTTGTGTCATTTAGCGCGATTCATATCCAAGCTGTGCAAACAGGATTACTCTACTGCATGGATAGAGTATATTTCATCAGCACTAGATTTTTTTTTGTCATGAGTGTCAGAAACCTATAGTTTAAAGGGTGTTTAAGCAGTATAATACCTGAAGTTGCAGGTAGGAAAAAAAAAATCAAAACCAGTTAAAATCAAACCATACACAACCTATTAAGTGTTTACATATATTTAATAACCACTAAATCTTTCACTGCAAGTCATCAATTTCCATTAAATCCAGTGGCACCTTCTAGAAGAATGATGCCCACATGAACCCTTTTAAAATAATAGCTGAAAGTCTTGTAAACTTTAATGTGTTTTCCCTACAACAACCACTACTAAGGCAGGAAGTACTTTAATCCTCATTTACTAGATGAGGAACTTTACAGAGCAATTCCTTAATTTGCCTAAGGTCATATAAGTGCCTGGATGCTGAGACAGAAAGTAAGTTATTAGCATAAGGTTAGTGAATTAGTCAGTGCTTGATTTGAACCTCTTTTCAGCCACTGCTTTTTAAACAGGGAAGGCAGTGCCTCTGCAGTAATGTCTCCATCAGAATGTATGCAATAAAGCCTCAAACATGTTATGGAATAAATGCCCATATCAACAGTTTCCATTTCCTTCTCCTTTCCCTTCTCTCTAGTTTGTTACAGCTCTTCCTACCCTAAGTCAGGAGAACATGCATGGAAAAATTGCACATGTTCAGTCCTAGGCAGAAAATTAATGTATTTCTGTCCCTGACTTGGCATTTCCCACTGTATCTCCATCATAACTGACTGCTTCTGGCATCAGATGTGGCACGACTTTGTGTCCAGGTTGTCAAAGACAGCACAAAAAAGACTAATCATTTAGGGCTTTTTCTACTAGCCTCTCTCCAGTCTGATAGGTTTCCTATGTGCCACATCCATACATATTCACATTACAGCTTTCAAATCCATTTCAAAAAATTTAAACTACAAGACTTCCTTTCTAGGGTAAAAAGGAGTTTAGTTGTTCTGGGAGGGCATCAAGTCCTTTTCAGAGTTACAGACGTACTACAGCCACAATGTATCCTATATCCTATATCTACAAAATACCACAATGTATCCTGTATCTATACCCCAAAACAGTTTTCTTATTAAAAATCACAGAAAGAGATCATGTTTGTCTGGTTTCAATTAACTACTGAAAAACACATCCTACATTTTGTCCCCATTTCCACTACTGTACATGTCTCTATTTCTTTCTTCAAGGTTTGATCCATCTATTTTGTGCACTATTATGTACGAATCAGCACACAATCTACTTGCTAATCTACTCCAGGAAATGACAACCCAGAGGCCTCAGCAGTAGAGCAAGTGCCAGGAGATGCCTTCTGGACCAGATATAGGGTTATTCCAGGCTACTGTGGAAGAACACCTTTTTGATAAAGCTGGTAATGATTTTCTTCCAAAGCCAGGCCAGCACAAGACCCACAGAACAATCAGCTATTTTTACAGTGCATTTAAAAGATCTGATCTTCTGCTATTAATCCTAATAATTTTGGGACATTCCATAGGGCCTGTTTCATGTGTGTGGTAGAGTGTGGGAAGTTGTTATTGACTTTGGTGGTAAATAAAGAGCCTTTTTTAGGCCATCTGAGAAATCTACTCAGAAATACCTTTTTCTACCCTTTCCTTTGGTGATACTTAAATAGATTTAGTGTTTCCCTAGAGTAATGGAGGAAAAGTACATGCCATAAACATTCGGTACAAAAAACCAATGACAATTCTGCAATATAATCAGCAATATGATCCTTAATTATTGTTATTAAGCCTTGCAGCCATAATAGGTTTTCTTTGATTTTCTCCATTCTCTTCACCATTTCCCAGATTTTCCTTTGGTATTTCTTTTCTGTGTAGTACCTAACAACAAATAATTACAAACCCCTTTTTCTGGCTGTCAAAATAAAATAAAACAAAATAAAATAAAATAAAATAAATCCTGAGATACTATACTCAGAAACAGGGAAATATAAGAAGCCTACAAATTCATTTTAAAATATTAGGTTCCCTAGACACAGCCCTGACTTGGAAATAGAAGTCAAGTTACTGAGAGGTGTTTGTGAGTGTTGAATTTGCTTTTATTTGTGCTTGAATTTTTGTATGTTACTTTTGGGCTCTTTCACTTAATGCCTCTGGGAGCTGAACTGGCATACTGTATATTTAAAAGAAATGCAATAAAAACAATTTAGTACCTTTCCCCAGTATCCACATTTGTTATTTCCTACTCATAGGAGGGAATAAATTGTTAATATATATATTTATCTGTTTGTATTTATATGCATGTATACTTTTAAAAAGTTTTTTACTGACAGAGTCAGGATTTGCTAAGCTAAAAGAAAAAAATTTGTCTTTAACAATAGAAATCATTGTCTCAGAAATAGGATTTGCCAAAATTAATTCTGGATGCTACTATAGTCAAATGACAGCAGCTATTGCTAATGTAATTTCTTGTTTTCCAGTACCATTACACACTCCAGTCTGTAACACTGTGGGTTTTATGGAAACCAAAGTTGAGACCTGCTGTGGGGAGGAGGGTCATTAATACTGAGAGTAGGAGCACACAGGTTCTTTGTTAAAAATCAAATTTTACTGTATCTGTACTTGTTACTGATTTTTATCTTTAGTAGATTAATCAATAAAAGGTCCTCTCTTCCTTTCCTATAAGGGCTGTACAATCATATGACACACTGTAATGTTTCACTGGCAAGCCAGAACTTGTGCTACTTCTATAATTACAGCACATGAAAATTATCACAACCAGCTATACAATGTACAACAATGGAACCTTAGCCCAGTCTTTCAAAATGAGCTGCACAGTGTGCAAAAGAATTTGGAAAAGAGGATCTCCCAGTGGATTTATCTTGCGGTTGCATTCTCTGGTATCATTTTCTCTATGGCTGGCACTCCCACAGCACTCTCCTAAATATATTTTCCGGTTTCTAGTGAAATGCAAAATCGTGCGGCATCCCTTCCTCAGCTGAGGATACTTTCTGAGCTATCAGGTGTCGTAATACTTGTGGTAATTTAATCTTTGAGACCTCTATCATTTGACCTTTTGTCTCATCTCATTGTAGTTGATAAATTAATTAAAAAAATTTATTAGAGAGGATGGTCAAGTAGAATGACAATTCATCTCCTAAGAGTGATTATATAAACCCTGCTTCATTAGGCAGCCAATATAAAAATCCATTTTGGTTCACTGAAACAAAATTCATAGATTCATTCTTTTTACAACAGCTTAATTCACAACCCTGCTGCTGTTATCTGTTGAGCATTGCAGCTAAGAGCAGTTTATCTCAGGTAGGCATTCCATAGAACTGATTTGAAAAAGCAAGCAGACATTTAGTCCAGCATTGGTGCATTGGACAACTTTGAGTCATTACATTACATATGATGATATATCAAATATGTATAATTTATTTGATATATCAAATTATATATGAGTATTTTCACAGTTTGTATATAAGCAGAGAAAGTCATGGCAGTTCTTTATTTGGGACTTGAAAGGACAGGACAGTTAGGGCAAGAAGAGAAAGAAAAGGTAAATACTGTAGTATAAATCACAGAATAATTTAAGTTGCAAGGGATCTTTGGAGGTCTGTAACCCAGCACCCTGTTCAAAGCAGAGGTAACTGCAGGTAGATGCAGTTAGTCTTTCTAACTGACGTGGGAACTATTGCATGATTGTGTTCCAGTAATGGATGTTTTCTTTATCATGAAAAGAGGCAAGGATGATGAAAGTTTGTCTAAAATACTGGGGAAAAAGCTATTAGAAATATAGTTCACAAAAGGAACATCAGTAAATAATAGACCCAATTTTCCCTAATTGACTCATATCCTCTCCTTCAACTGGATAGGAGGCTGGATCACACAGTCCAGGTGTATGGGGCAATTTGCGTCACTTAGGAGTTTGTTTGTGCATTATGCATCCTCCGGACTGTTCTTAGGTGTCCACTAACCAGCACAAAATACTTTTTATTAAGTAATTTAGCTGGGTACAAAAGATTTAAATACATTTTCTGGCTTTTCTATTAGTTCCTGGCATGAAGTCAGAGAATCACTACACCACTATGTCTTTGAAAATAGGAATATGGGTATTTGCTGTCTCAAACTGGGACAAAAAAATGAATCCTATGGCTTAGTAAAATACCCAGCGGACTGGGAGGTGCTCCTGTGTCTTTAGACTGGTAATGACTACAAACAATGCAATTAGTTTTTTATGTTTTGCTATCCCTAGTAATGTCTTCAGCACTATATTGATTGTTTCTATTTTGAACAATAGAAACATATAGCTGAGGCCAACCCATGTGGACTCAAAGGAAACCAGCTGTTTACCTCCACTTGTCAGAACCCATAGCACTAACAGTCAATCTTGTTCAAATTCTGTCTGCTAAGATCACTGTACAATGTAGGTGTACATGTACAACTCTTTACTCAGCAAGTGTATCCCCAGAATTAACAGACATCTTTTAGATTATATGAACTTCAGCTCATGAGATTGGTCCAGAAGACAGAAGAATTATATTTATACAGCAAGGACAGAGCCTCTTCAGGCTACATTAAAGCATGTTAATATGCTAACGCTGTGCATCTGGATATTCTAGAGTGTGTATTTCTTCTTCAAGGAGGATGCACGTGATTTGTTAAATTATTGATATTTCATTGTACTTTCTGAAGAAGGAGGAGTCTGTTCCTCCATGGCTGAGGAAAATCTAAAAGGGGAACTGAGAAGCTGTGAAGGAGCTATAATGAAACGTTCAGTGGCTTAGCTTTCAGGTTAATCTATTCTGTGATGAAAATTTCCTTAATATGTGAAGCTGATGTCTGGGGATTTTTTAGAACATGCAGTGTCTATGTGCATTAGGAGATCAGTTCACTAAAACTTTAAAAGCATGCAGTCATACTGCCTATTGCGTGTTGCTGAATGTACCACTTTTTGTACCTGGTTATGGAATTCTGGCACTGCACTCCCAGCACAGTGTTTTACTTCACCCAAATGGTGATATTAAGATGTCTGTCACATGAGAATATAGCACACAAAACAAATAAATACTTTTGGTGTTATCTCCATCCACATAATGTGAGGACATTGAGAAAGTAATAGTGGTTGGAAAGAACCAATTTACTATTCCACCTCATTCTTTATAACCTCACAAGTCTGCATAAAATCAAATATAAAATAATGTATAAACTTGCCATATGTGAACCTAAAACACTTTCAGAAATTATACATAAATAGATGTAATAAACCAGTGCAGGAAGGTTTTGGTGTGAGAATCGAGGAGAACATGAAATAAGAATGGGAAATCACTTAGGGTCTCCTCAGAGCTACTTTTGTAGAAAATGAAAATGTGACCTTTGCTGGAAGATACAACAAATGCATAGGAAAATAAAGCGCCAAATCAAGTGCCTTTGAGCAAGAATCAGGGGAGCCAGGGTTACCATGCTGAGCTTATGTCAGTCTGCTTCCAGGGGAATTGTGCCTCCTCTTGTATCACCTCTTAGTCAGGCTAAAACTGAAGATACTCTCCCTTTGTTTGGGACAGCACAGAGGAATGATTATCTGCATGTTCTTGTGGGAAAATAAAGCCACCCAAAGTACAGGGTATATCACCTTTCTTCGTGTTTCAAAAACCCTTTAAAATGCAGATATTGCTTAATAGATTGAATAATGCGTAGAGGGGTGGCAAAGCATCTGGCAGTGTGGCAATCTCTGATATTACCTCTAAAAACTTTAAGACAATATATAGATGACATTTCTGTGTGATAAGTATTGGTTTCAATCCTGGACCTTGTAAAACCTTCAAGATGTTCTAGCATCTCTGCTTTTCAAAAATGTTAATAAGATTGTGAAGAGAGTGTATGAAATAATTTCAGAGAAGAATGAGAAGTCTTGTGGGTTGACAATCAATGGTAACAGTCTATTCAGTTTGTAAAATGTACGTTGGAGAAGTACCTTGTTTACAGTAAGCAAACAATTTTCTGAGAAGAAAATACCGAGTAATAAAAAGCTTTTTGTTCTGGTAAAGAACAACTAAGAGCTGAAAACACATTCAATGAAAATCAAGGTCTAAATGTCTTAAACTGATGGTGGTAAAATACTGGAATAACTGTAAAAGAACCAGGAGGTTTTCCTTTCCTAGATGACTTTAGTATGTGGCTGCTGCTGCCGAAGAGTGGCTTTAACAGTCTGTCACAAGTTCTGGTAGCATGGGTGAAATGCATTAAAACTGCTGTGGTCATACTAAATGAGTTAATCGTCCCTCCTGGCTTCAGAGTCTATCAATCTATTAATTAGCAGCTAATTAGCAGCTGGTAGGAATAATATGCTATTATCATGTAGCAAATCAGCCAGTAGAAGAACAAGGAATACGCACATCAGCACGTTCTATCACTGAGTAATACTTATTTTTAACAGCTTTACTTCTAATAGTTGAATTAACATAAATCCTCTGAGATGTATAGATGAATAAACAGATTTAGCTACACACTAGAGCTAACCCAGTCTTACGGACCTCTCCTGACCCTGACGTCCTCAAGTTATAACAGAGACGTGAAGGAAAAAAGTCATACGTAGTCTTGTTGTTAGAAAGTTTTTGGATTCTTTTCTGAAGGAGGAATGCAAAGTCTACTTTAATAATTTAAAATGCATAATCATAAGAGGATATTGACCATGCAAAATATACATTTAAGGAAATATTTTAATAGTTCCGTGTTAATTTTTGTAACCTAAAAATCTTTTTTGTGTATATTGTAACCTAAGTTAAAGTTCTGTGCTTCCAAGTTTTCCTTAAACTAATTTTTTGTTTTCACAAAATTCTTGTGGGAAAAACACCATATTGTTCACCCACATTTGATAACACTGTCTTTCTGTTTACTTTCCTTAATTAAAGTTAGCTTCTGAGTACATCCTGTCAATTGTCATCCTGGAAATATAGGAACAGAGCCAGGAAAAGAAATATTATCTTAGGTTACTCTATATCTTATTCTCTTTCCTTTGTCAAAAGGAAGATAGAAACTCCCTAAAAGAGTCATCCTGAAAACCCATGCTAGGTTTCTCTGGACAATAAAACAGAATAATATTATACTTGTGAGACTATACTTTGTGAATGCTTACATTAACAGTCACTTTTCTCATCTGTAGAAAGCAGCACTAATACTTTCTTCACTGGCAGGAATAACTCCTCATTCATTAACAGACTTTAAGGCAGATATTCTCCAGAAGCGTCAAACTAAATCCACAATACCAATGCACACCCATTAGACTTCAGATTTTTTACTTTTTAGACCACAAATGCATGAATCTGCTGGGACTTGTACACACAATAGCTATGAATCTTGTGTGTGGACCAAGCCAGACAGATTGATGCAGCTTCCTCATCTATCCCATACCCTAAACTTTTTATGTACTAAAAAGAAAAGAAACAATGAAGTGACAAGAAGCAGGAGTCATTTGTGCTGGGTCCTGGCCATATTGCTTTCTTACAGATACTACAGATATTATACTTTAGCAGTCCTCCTGTTAGTATGGAAGGGAAGAACAAAACAAAACACAACAACAACAAAAATGAATTACAGAGGCCACAGAGAGACTTATGAAGGGAGTAAAACACAACAGGAAAAGTCCTGAGAAAAAGGAAGGTTGCTTCAGGTCATACAAGGTCTCTGACCTACTGCAAGATTAAGGTAGTGACAAACTAGTAAGAGAAACTCCTTGGTGGGAAGTCCTCCCAGTCTTTAACATTAGTTACTTGGACAATGTGGTAGATGTCTACTCGTTTGTCCTATGTAGTTTTAAATACTTCAGACAATACAACAGCATCAGCAGAGAGTTATTCTTCACTGCAATATGAATTCTGAATCGTTAATGTGCTTTAGACATTCTGGTAATTTCTTGCACAGTTTCTTCAACTCCTTCCAGGTCTAATGACAGCAAAAAAGAGTTAATTAGTTGCTTCAGTCTGTCAGTTGCTTTACTGGATTTGTACAATAAACATAGCCATAATGAAGAGTTTGATTTCTCTTTTGTTTAAAAAATAACAATAATAATAATAATAATAATGAAGCAAGGCAAAAAACAAATACAACCCCCCCAACACACACACAGAAAACAGAACAAAAAACAAACCCAAAACCAACAAAACCTGCAATGCACAGTCATTAATCCATATTCTGCTGAGATGTGGAAATAAGATTCTAATCAAAGGCCTTGGGCAGTCCTGTCTGTCTCTGTATTAAGAGTCCTAGCAAGCCTGATGTTTTGCATTTTATTGTTAAAGAGTAAAGGTGAGGTGTGAGAGTTAAAACAGGGAAGGTAGAATGAAGTGGTTTATTTCCCTTAGGTAAGGGCAGAATAAAGGAAAAGAGAATATTCCAAAAACAAAAGGAATGGAAGAAATAAAAAGAGAGATGAAAAAGTAAACGTGAAGTGACAAGAAAGCAAATGTATTACTATTGCACGTCCATTTTTAGTATGTGTAACTACCATAATCAGTGTGATTTCTGGAAGATGAAAGACAGATTTCCAACTTTGGGTAAGAAATATTGTCTTGCACTGGTTTTAATACCAATAGAGCTCAGTTCCAATTGTGCTGAAAAATGGTGTGAGAGCAATATAAAAAATGAAATTTTGAAAAAAATAATACACATTACAGTCTCACAAAATTAATTGCTGCACAGCCTGAAAATATTAGGCTAGAATATCCAGTAGATGGATTTGGAGAGATACCGAGTCTGTGAACACAATTACTCCAGGGTGAAAGCGTCAGAGCCCATTGTACTAAAATAAAAATTCCATTGGTTATGGCAAACAATCACCAATTGAATCAGAAATATTCTATTATCGTACTGTATAAACATCACATTCATTCCATCATTCGAATGTATAATCACTGCCCTTGTTTACATAGCTTGTGTTGGGCAGAATATGATTTTTTTTTTTTTTGCCAAAATATAAAGCACTACAGGCTTATTAAATCCCAGCTATAAACACTTTCTTGAGGAATAAAAACAAGCTGCTTTGAAAGGCTGAAATGGCTGTTGGCTCACCCGCAGTGATTTGCAGGGAACAAGGGAACATGCACAGAATGTGGTATTGCACAGACAGCAGCACCTGCTTCAGTGGCTGAGCCAAGGCTGGGTGGATGGAAGCTGTACATCACACCACAGTGAGGACTGGGTAGGACCAGGCAGACTCTCCTGCTTCCTCAGAAAATTTCAGGGTAGATTCAGGGTTGAGTTTTACCTGAGCAATGGCCTTGCTGCCTGTTCACGAGTCACTATTTCCCTGAAAGTCTGAACTGACATTTCTATTTGTGCAAGACTTCATTCACTCTAGTAAATGCATCATTTTGATTATTTATTGTTACAGCAGTGGCTGGTGGCTGGGAACTGAGGAGGCTGCTATTTCAAACCAGGCAACATAAACTTACACAATAAGTGAGAAGGTCTGTGCTATTTCTGATCTTTCCCTCTATCCAAGACAGTATACACTTTGGGTGGCACGACAGGGAATAGGTTATTTTCTAGCTTTCAATCATATTATGATTTCATCTGGCTCTGAATCACTCCTCTTCTTGTAATGCAAAATGTAGGAAAAGAGACAGAGAAGTGTCATTCCCAAGGTCAAACTATAAATCCATGGCAGACTTTGGAATAGCAAGTAGCCTCCAGCTTGTTGGTTTGTGCTCACAAAGTAAGACTCTGCGGGACATTTATATTTTCCTTTCATTATGAGATACCTAGAATATTCATTTTCCTACCCATGCAGGGTTGTATATCATAACGAAGAGACCTTCTGTAGTTACTGTCAATTTTGTCAAGCATCAACAGCTAAGCACACATGGATTACCATGATTGAGTAATCCCTGTCAGGAGTGTGGAGGATACTATGTCTCTGGCACTGAGCTACAGCCATGTTCTTTCCCCTCCCTGCTTTGTGTTCTTTCTGTAAATTTTGCAATTAAAACATTGAAATATAAAAATAGTAAAGGGGATAACTTATCCAATTATCTTACATTCTAAAATCTCATCATTATGTAAAACATAAATAGAAATTGTTAATATAATTTAATATTCAATTGGTTTGGCCTTAAGAATATAATATATTTCCTTTGATCATGGAAAGCTATTCAGCCTTCACATGAACAATTGCATTAAAATAAATCATGTAGTGTTATATATGTAAGTATGAAAAAGCTATGTAAAATATAGATCACTACATGAAGGGGCTTTGGAAGAGCCGTATTTCCTTGTGTTATTACTGGAGAATGGGGGGCGAGACACCGTCATTCTCAGTCCTGCTCTGTCATTTATCTGCACTGCTTGCTCTAAGACTTGCTGTTCTTATCTCTAAGAAGGGATAATAATGCTAGTGGATCGGGAAGCTTAATGAATCTAAAAGTCCTTCAGAGCTTCTTGGATGAGAGAGACCACAGAAATTCAAAGTATTATTACAAAGTCCCCTAGTGCCTACTCCACTGAGGAGATCATCTGAAAAGCCTTTTTTCCCCCTCCCAATCTGTTGTAGAATAAGTGACTGAGCAAGAGCCTTCAAAGGGTGGTGGAGTCAGCAGGCGAAAGAACTAGAGAAGGCCTTTGCAGTCAGTATGTAGAAAGGAAATTGCCCTACTAGCTCAGCAGCCTTTGCAGGCTCTTCAAAGAGGGGCAGGAGTCGTCTCTCAGGCACACAGATAGGTCTCCTACCCAGCTGACTGGTGCAGTATCAGGGAAGTAGTACAAAATGATAAGATAGGGCCTTTGGAAAAGGCAAATAAGAACAATGAGTGGGGACTAGAGACTGGTAGTGAAGGCAGAGGCTTTTAAGTCTGTCAGCCACAGGGTCTTTTTCTTCTCTAATGGAATATCAGAGAAAAGACAGGTAATCCCCTCTCCCAAAACTTATGACACCCTCCCTTGAGCTTTTCAGTCAGACTGAGATTACCTGGCACACCATTTTCTTCCAGTGGGTTGATCACATGGCATTAGTTGTGCACTTTTTTCATGAACAGAGCACAGCAATAACCTGGAAGTATTTGCGTGGCACTTCCTTTTCCCCTCCAGAAACCGTGGAGGAAATGAATCTCCAGCCCTATGTACAAGAATTGAATTGTTTCCTGTTGAGTGATGAAGGTAGTCAGGCCACTGCTCTAGGGAATCTTCCTGTTTTAAAGTTTCAAAGTGAGTTTTAGGGTTAAAAGTTGGTTTATGCCATATTATGCCTTCATTATTTACTATGCTGCGATATGCTTTTTTTTGGAGTTATTCAGCAGCTTTATTAATAGATTCCTTGGGTCAGATATCATTTAAATATGTATAAAACTTGACTCATTCATTTGAAAGTAATGACAATAAACAATTTTATAGCAAATTAGCTGCAATCAGAATCAGGGCTTTTTTGTTTGTCTGTTCTCTTAAGGATAGCTAAAAGTTTGTGATCAGAGATAAACTTTTTTAATGTATCACTAATGTTTCCCTCCCCAGCCCCCCCAAGGCTAATACTTTGAACCCCATACGAGTCCAGCCATCTCTGACAAAGTATTGTATTGCAGAGTCTACTTTTAGACAGATCTTTACCTGAAACTGCAGGGGACATTTTAGACTGACATAGGGCTTGTACTCAAATGTGCTTAGGGCCCTGGGGCAGCACGGAGTCTTTACTGGTCACTAAGGCAAAGGGATTTCCATTTTGCTCCGCTCACCTCCAGCAGCAGAGTTATTACTAATAATGGACAACAGACCCAAGCTAGTGCTTTCAGAAGTCTCTTTGGGTCAGATTCACAAAGGAGTTTAGATTTCACAGCCGTAAGCCACCTTTTATTACTTACTGTGAATTGCTCTGGGCTGTCTGTCATATAAATAATGGCCTGATTAAGCCTTTCACATGTGGAGATTGTCACATATTCAGCAAAATGCTAAGTGTTTTTTTTGATATTGTGGTAAATAGAAAACAGAGTGGTTCTGTGTGTGCAAACACTCCAAGTAGAAAACATTCCTCATCCTCCTTTCTTCCATACTCAGCTGATGGAAAATTGTCTACAACATGGTAACTGACTCTGTAAACAAGGTGGGACCGGAATGGGTTGACTATGAAGTGCAAGCAAAACTGTCTGGACTGTTCAAACAGTACAACAGTTTGAAGTCTAAATGATGCCCAGCTAAAAGTGGTGGTGTTTAGCAGGTGTCAGGGGCCAATACATCATCTTTGATAACTGCTTGGCACCCTCAGCAAAGTCGTAGGTTATGATTCATAAGGTGGGGGAGATGGAGCTGTTGGTAGCTGGGAGGGTAAGAATGAAACTCAGCAAGCTGGAAAAGTAGGCAAATGGGAATTTCAGGAAGTTAAAGAATTTCAGATGCAAAGTCCTACACCAAGAACAAAATAACTCCATACAATAGTGTTAGCAGGGCACTGACTGCTCAAGGAACAGTTTTGCAGAAAATGGCACACGGATGCTGATGGGCAACAAATAGAACATGTGTCAACAAGGCATGTCTTATAACAATGAAGGTTATCATAACAATCATAACAATCCTCAGATTGGTCTTTCTTCATGAAAACAAAAGTAGTAGGTCAAAGGAATTAATTATTTCTAATTCCTTCTACTTGGCACTTGGTTAAGTTTGCCTCTGGATTAGTATGTGCTTTGAGGCCATCACGCAAGTGTGACAGTGGCATACTGATGCAAGTCCAGGAGAGGGATGGATCTACCAAAACTGCACAAAGAAAGGTTAAGCTAGCTGTCGTTTTCAACAAGAGCTAGACGGTCATTCCTTTTGGCAAAAGAAACAGACAAACTTCAGTGTGAAGAGAAAGAACAAGAGACAGCAGCTACGAGCTGCAGCAATGGGAATTTCACTTATCAGTAGGGGAAAAGAAAATCAACCATGGTGGTAGCCCTGGACCAGACTGCCTGAAAGCCTCTGGATTATCCTTTCATGTGGATTTTTTGAACTTAACTAACAATACCCCAAGCAAGCTCTTCTAACTTTGAGCCTTGTTTTGCTAACTTTGAGCAGGAATTTAGAACAGAGACCTCCACAGGTCTCTTACAAGCTGAATTATTCAGTGACTGTAAGAAAAAAAAACACCCAACATTGACATGCTTCCCTCCTCTTCATCCTGGGTTTTAGCTCAACCTCCTCAAAGCTTTCAAGGCAAAATGCTACCTCTAACAGAGACAACTGCAGGAATTAATTAGTTAGCCAGAACACAAGCTCCATTTCTAAATTGAAAGATAGATAAGGAAAGTAACTACTCACCCATGTGACCACTGGAAGAAAGACATGGAACAGGAAGTTACTTACTCATGTGATAGTATCTTGCTCAATCCTGAACAGAGACTTTTTTTTGTTATATACAGAACGTTAAAAGTTATATGCAAATATACATGGGATCCTGATAAGATTTACACTTACTACATCACACAAGTTGGTATAAAAATCCCACCAGAACAAGGCATGGCTTCTGAAATTTGAGGTAATGTTGCTTCTCTCCAATTTAAGCAACATTGATTTTGAACACAATGACTCATATTCTAGACCAAAGTATCTCCATTATTTCAGCATTATTGTGTCAGCGTGAAAATCTTTTCTTCTCAGAAGAAACAGTTTGACAATATGGGCTTACCACAAGATAAAAAAACTTACACCATTAAAAGCAGGCACCTATTGTAAAGCAACTGTATGTTGAAGAACTTCTGTAGGCAGATCCATCCTATACTAAAATAAATGCCCAAGTTGAGAGCAACCTTTCCCCAGTGACTGAAAAGGGAACCTTGACAGCAAGTTTGTATTTTACACTTAAGATTTTTGTAGATATGCAGAAGCATTACAAAGATAAATTTCACTGTTAATAATCATGAAGTCAGTTGATGGAAAAGTGAGTAAACCTACCAACCTGTTGTTCCCCAAAAAGCAATGAGAAGCTCTGTCTCTCTATATATTACTAAAATTAAACATGGGTGAGCTGTATTCTTCTGCATTTACCCTTGATTACACCATGAACTCAAGTATTTATCACCAGAATTGAGTGAAATTAGTTCACTAGATGTGTTCCAAACCTGATTCATAACGCAAAGTTTTTTCTCATTGTAATTTACATTATTTACATTATTGATAATTCTCGCAACAATACAGTATTAGGCTAAGAATTGCAAGTCAAGCATACATTTGTTTTAGTATCACTTAAGCAATTATTTATTGCAAGGAAAGGTTTGCTTTCTCAGTTTAGACATGACTGTGTTTAAAGTCGCTTTCAAAAAACAGAAAATCTATTTGAAATTGGACTACTAAATTTCTACTAGGCAGAAGTCCAGAGACAGAAACTAAGGGGTTCATTCATAAATGCAAGCCAAAAATGAATGCCCTTCTATTGAGCCTGTCAAATGCATTGATGCTTGTTTATGCTGTATAAATCTTAGTTAATAAGTTTTATAGTTCCTGTTTCTTTTGTTTGGTTGTTTTTTGGGGTTTTTTTTTAATCCTCCACTGTAATCTGAGGCCACCACCTGTAAGGAGACAGCAAAGCAAAGTAAACCTAGGAGTTGGGATATTACCATAAACAAAACTGTTCCTTCACTCACTTTACATGGCCTCAGCATTCAAGACAGGTTTGGATTGACAGGTTTTCATCTGCAGTGAAAAAGCAAGTTCTCAGATCAAGACAAGCGTCTTGTAGTAAAATTCTAACAAGCCCATTCAGCTTTGCTGCAGCAGAGAAGAAAAGTTCATTTGTTTCCCCACTACTGTAAGCTTTAAAGACCTAATTATTTTCTATGATTCCTGCTTTGAAGAATATATTCTGAGGGATATGGGAGGACTAAGGGATTCTGTGCACAGCTGTCACCTTCTCCCACATTATGCCTAACTGTGGCTTCCAACTGTCTTAGGACCTCTGGAACGACTGGTAGGAGTTGTGTCCCACATCTAGGGCTTGATTTGGAAAGGTACCTGAAGCTGTGCACTGACAAACAATTAAAGATTATATTTAACTAAGTCAGTAATCCTAACATCCCTATTTGTTTGTTGCCCTTTTGTTCCACCCTGCATGCTCCCTTCTGTGTAAATACAATATTATTTAATCAGGAACTGGTTTGCCTTGGTTTTCTTTTTATAATAGATCAGAGTTACTGAACAAAGCAGAGATAATAGATGAGTATACTAACTGGAGATGTCAGGGCATTGGGGTTTTCATTAATGACTGAGAAATGGACTGAAAAACATCAAACACTTCCTCTCACCTTATCAAGCTCCTTATCTGTGGAAAATGAAAAGCTGGTAAAGCCCTTTTTTGGTTTAGTACAGCTTAAAAGTTCATACCAAAGGAGGCATCTTGTCAGATCAAGTTACATGAAGACTGAGTTTATTTTGTCAAACAAAATACTAGAGTAGGACCAAAAACAATCTGTGAGGGTGCTTTATTCTAAGACTTAATTTTACCCAGCCAAAAATAACTTAAATTTTTCCGAAGAAGATATTGGCAGGTAAGCTATTTTGCTCAATGATATATTTTAAAGTTTTACAAAGCTTTCAAAACTCTCTTGTCCACTCATATAATAGAGGAATTGAGAGAATAACACAGGATTTCATATAACTCTTGTGAAGCAATGAAATGGAAGGCAGGACTCCTGAGTTGGTCTGTGAGCTCTACTGCTGTCTGACTGTGGCAAAACACCATTCTGTTCCTAAACCACCACTCTTCGCTTTCTAATAATAAAATGTTGATTCCCCACTCTCATTTTTATAAAATGTTTTGATATTTGAAGCAAAAAAGCATTGCACAGGCTGGATTCTGTAAATCTTCATTATATAAATCAGATTCTATACAATATGTGCTTTATTGGAAAAAATCTAATTTACTGAAACTGATTGTTTCTGTTGAAATATATCAATTGGACAAAAGTTTCCTCAAATCAGATGGAATTTCAGACAAGTGAGCATGAAAGAGATTTCATTCACTGTTCTTCACTGCCAGCGCTGCTCTCTTTCATCTGAGTAATGGATTGCAGGAGGCTGGCTTGACAATCAACTGGTTGAGACAATCAGGTTGGTGCCTAGAATAAAGTTCTCCTTTGAATAAGGACAGGCAAGGATTAGGTCCTGCATTTCTACATTGGTACCTGTGGGCATTAACTTGAGTTTCTTGGCATAGTTTGCCCTCATAGTGTTCCAAGTCTTGGACAGAAGATGATCTTTCACTAAACTTTACTGGCACATTGAAAGGTATGATTAGGTGTATTTCTGAGTTAGGTGCTTTCTGAAGGTTCAGCTGCTCATTCTGCTAATTTATTGTTTCTATCCTTATTGATAGAATATGTATTTCTACTCTGGTATTATCTAGGAGGTTCTGAGAAGAAATAATACTCTTTTCTATCCAGCAAAAGTACTGAGTGAATGCCTGTAAAAGCAGAGATATATAGTAAAATTTTGTTCTGGAATGGAGCTCCTATAAAGTTATAGGAGAGTTTAGACAGGCTGAGATAGTGTTTCATTATGGTTGACACTTCTGTGGCATTAATACGAGGCAAGACTATTAATTCACTAAAAAATACATTGGAAAGTAAGATTTTCTTTTTTTTTTTTTTTTTTTATAAAGGTCTGTCAAGTTCAGAGGAATTTAGCAATCAGAATTCCATCTTCTGATGTTCTGTTTTGATCATCTCTAGTTGAAATTACTTGTTGGATGCTCTTTTAACACAGGGCAATGTTACAAACAGCTCAGTTGCACTCACTCAACTAGCAGATAAATTTGCTTCCAACTGTACGATAAAAATAGATCTGTCTTCAGAAAGTGACCATTAAAAAAATCCTGCTCTCTGTTAAGAGTAGTATTGTTTGCTTTTTAAGTGTCAGTCTTCTATCCAGAGCACTATTATATCTTTACCTTGCTTACAAATCCTTTCCTTTCTAAGGCAACACATCAGATATTATCTTAGAACTTTGCATAGATAACCCTCAGTGTGTTTAATTTTTCCAAAGGGAAAGTTCAGAGTGTAACCAATCAATTATATTTCATGTAATGACAAACAGTTTTTAAAGAAAATTATTTTTGCCTGAAACTAATTTTTTTTTTTGGGGGGGTGGAAGGGAGGAGGGATGTTAATTTTTAATTTGAAATTTCCAGTGAAAAGAAGGAAATTGCAATAATACATTTTTTTCCTTCCAAAAAATAAAGAAAAAACACCAATCCTTTAAAAATACTACATTTTTTCATAAAATTCTTTCAAAGTTGCACCTGTTTTGTGGCTGGTTTAATATGAAAAACATTATTTTTCCACTGAGGTTTTGTTACAGGACTAATTTCCCTCTATACTTGGCACTGGTGAGGCTACACCTGGACTACCTGTGTTCAGTTCTGAGCCACTCACTGCAAGAAAGACATTCAGGTGCTGGAGCGGGTCCAGGAAAGGGCAACAAAGTTGGTGATGGGTCTGGAGCACAAGTCTTATAAAGAAGGGCTGAGGTAACTGGGGTTGTTTAGTCTGGAGAAAAGAAGGCTTAGGGGGGACCTTATTACTCTCTACAACTATCTGAAAGGAGGTTGTAGTGAGGTGTGGGTCAATCTCTTCTCCCAGGTGACAAGTGTTAGGACAAGAGGAAGGAGCCTCAAGCTGTGCCAGGGGAGGTTTAGATTGAATATTAGGAACAATTTCTTCACAGAGGGGGTGATCAGGCATTGGAGCAGCCTGCCCAGGGCAGTGGTGGAATCACCATCTCCGGAAGTGTTCAAAAACCGTGTAGATGAGGCCCTTAGTGACATGGGTTAGTGGTCGTCTTGGCAGTGCTGGGGTAACAGTTGGACTTGATGACCTTAAAGGTCTTTTCCAACTTAGTTAAAATTAGTTAAAATTCCCTTGGATCTAAACTGTTACTGTGGAATCCTGTCACCAGTGACTAATACTGTTGCTTATAGTGAATTTTTTGCTAGCCTTTTTTCTTAACTACAGTTCTAACTTTTACAGTTAGTTAATAATGACTATGTTAAGATTGATTGGAAAGATTAACATTTATTTTGATGAGTCTTCCTCTTTGAATATTTTTTTTTCCCCTAATAACTGAAACATGTAAAATTTCCAACTGAACTAAAGAGAAAGAATAAAAAAAAAAGGCCACACATCATTTAACAGTTTATCACCATGGAAAATATCACAAAATAACTTATAATTATGGAAATTCAAATATAAGTGAGCCCATAAGTCTTTGTGCTTTTAACATGCAGGTAGGAGAAGAACAGAAAAAAAAAGCAACAAAGAAATAAACAACTCAGAACTACATGAGCTGAAAAATACATTAATGTTGTAACTTACCAAAGCTGAACTTTATAAGGCACAGGATTTAAACTTTTTGTGAGTCTAAACAAAGCTATAATTTTTTTCGATACTGAATAAAATTATGTAATAAAAAGTACATAAGTTAGGAACCTTAGTTTTGAGTGTTCTATAATTAACAATTCAGGCTTCCTTTAGGAGATTAATATTACATTATGGTTTCAGATTAAAATAATGATGTAATGGGTAAACATTTGTGTAAGCTACAAAATCAACAATTTCTAACAGAGATGAGGGAATTATTTTGATTTGTAGCTCTCCACATTTACCATTTTCAGGGTTAACGGCTTTAGGGACCATCTTTTCAGTATAAAAATTCTGTCAGTCCAAATATAGGATTTTGATTAAAAAATGCATGTGTCCCCAATGTAGGATTTATCTGCTTAGTATCAAGTGTTAAAGTATTGAGTTCTTTTCATCTTCGTCTTTTATGATGCATATACAAACCTCTGAGAAGGAGAGAAAGCTCTCCTCACTTCAGGAATAACTTCATCTTAACAATCAACTTTTATTGCTGTCCTGTCAAGAGGGACTTTCTTTGAAAAAGGTGTTCCCAGCCATCTGTTCACAAGGGACGCTATCAGATGGGAAATTTGGTTGGGTTTTGTTGCTTTAATTCATTTTCAAAAAGCTTCAGACTTTCCAAATCTGACAGCAGATGCAGAGTAACAAATACGAGTCTGTCAGCCCACTATTCCCTGAGGAGATACCTGTGAGCATGCTGATTATACGTATGCAACTAATTAGAACCATGGTTAGGATAAGTTAATGGATTGATTTACCTCCACATCCAGTAAGTGGCAACCTCACAAGCACACAGAGTAGCAGACTCTGCCCCATGATTTCCTGCTATGTGATTCTTGCCAGTCAACCAGGAGAGGCCAGCCAGACTTCCCATCTCCTCAGCCACAGATAGCCTCCTAGAAGCTGTGAAAGGGGAAAGATACTTCGTAAAGGCAGGGGAATTCTGGGGGGTGTAAATAGCACTCTTTTGACAATTAGGGATGGCTATTTCTGAGTGTAAAACTCATTTTTCTGCTTTGTTTCCTTTTCATGAAGTGCTAAAGGCCTCTGGCACTGTTTAAATGGCCTGTTTGGTTGAACATAAGCAGCAAACTTTTGATAGAGTGTGGAAGCCAACTCTTCATTTATAAAGCCTCTGTGGTACCAGCTATTCCTCACAAAGTCCTCCTTACTCCAGCCTAATGATGAATGAGGTTTCTGCTTCCAGATATAGCCAGAGAGGCTTGGTCAAGTGCAAGAGTAGCAGCCATGTTTTTGTGAGGCAGCAAGGTTAGGATGGAGGAAACATAATCAGCAAAGGCAATGTATCTAGTGCTCCCAGTATTCATATTTAAAGTCCAAGGTGTAACTTACCGAACTGGAACAAGAGAAATATTCCCTGTGTAGGACAGCAATGCACATGAAAAGTACTTCATTTGCACTGCTTCTGTGTTCTTCTCTCAGTGTCAGAATGCAAATTCCCTGACTGAGATTCAATAATCTGCAAGTGTGGTCTTCACACGTGGAAACTTGTACAGATTACCCTTGGTGAGACTCATATTGGTGCTTCAGGGGCAGAATTACTCTCAGACCAAAGGAAATGATCAGGCATATGCAAAGTGCATCTATTTCCATATATTGATTGGGTTCTTCAGAGGGACCTTCCTGGGTAACTGCAGTTACAGACCTCCAGGCTTCCTCCTCTGTTGGCTCTATGCCACAGAACTGAAGTCCCACAAAGGAGGGACCACCACAGGAGTTAATTCAGGGAACAATTTCACTGAGCTCTAGATGCCTGGCAGGCAGACTCCCTAGCATGCCTAATAAGTTTATCATAAGGCACAGAATGAATATTCTTTCTATATGGCCAGGAGTGGTAAATCCAGATATGATATCTTCCACATATACTCAGCCTTTCTCTCAACATACAGTTCTAGTGGGGAATTGAGAAAGCAAATGTATTTTTGTGTGTACTGTACAACATGTATACACATATTCACACAGTTGAATGTGCACACATACAAAAGTCATATCCTGCTTACTTGCTTATCCATTTCTCATCAATAACTTTTTAAGACACTGACTAACTCCATTCAGATTTGACAGAAGGAAAGGGATTTCACTGCCTGTTAACAAGGAACAAAGAAACTTTGTAGGAAATAATTTCTCAGGGCTCTATTTATTCAACAAATCAATAAGTCAAGTGGTCTTGTGGGGACCTAGTCTTGGAAATACTTGTTTCTGATTTGTTTCTGTTCTTCACTGTTAGAAAGCAGATTCAATAAGCAAAGAGCTAATCGCCATGTCTAATTTGGTATATAGTATGGGTTTTTCAAGCATTACCTCATGTTAGCTCAGTCCTGTGTTCCTCATACTTTGAGCGGGGAAAAGCAGCATTTGCAAATGATCCATAGTGCTGCAATCTCACAAATCATGTTTGGTCTCTAATGAGCAAATTCTTTCTGGAAATAAAATCATTATCACACTGTGCAGGCAATAGAACTGCATCTGCCTTTTTGCCCCAGACATTGGCAGTTTCCAATCAATGCTTCATCTGAGTAGTGTGATGGGTAAGGCTTGACAAGGAGCAGTATTCTCAGTCCTTCAAAGCTGAGTGCGTCTAAGCAAAGTTTTTCTAATGTTACAGCATAAGAATAAAAACACAGTCTCAGAAGTTGTAATGCACATTGAAGGCTTCACTAAACAACTACTGAATAAATTTTACTGAATGAATATTATTTTCCTCTTTACTATAGAACAGTGTTTGTGTATGTATTTAGTGAACACATTGTCCTGCACTGTCCTACATGATCTATTTATCAGGGATGGAGTTGTATATGTACTATCATGTCTATGTTTAAGTGTTGCTTTAAAATGTCACATATTTGCAACATATTTTAAAGGATTTAAAGTACTAGAATGACTGCATGGTGATTAGTAGACCAGTTTGGAGAATGATTTAGGAAAATCATTAGGAAAATCATTCTCAATCCTTCATCAAAGAATTTCTTAACTGCAGGCCTAAGACACATCCATAACAGATTTATTCGACCAGGTCTACTACAGAAGACTTTCCTATCTCAAACTATATTAGGCACAACACAAAGTTAATTGAATTATTTGTAGGCTTCACATTAAATTTGTGCTAAAGGACATTGCTGAATCAGGGATTTAATGAGCAAATAGTTAAACAAAGGAATCATGTGCATGGCTTGAGCCAGGAAGCAGAAGGCAAGAATCCAGAGCTTTTTTTCACAGCTCTGCCTTTGGGAAAGTGAGATTAATCTTTATACTTGTAATAGGTTTTGAGCTTTCCTTATATACTGCTGTACCTCAGGCATCCCTGATATAATTAGAAATAGTAATCAAATGTCAGCCTCATCCTTATTGTACTTAGCAATTGTGAAATTTAGTTAATTAGTGCATTTCATGTGCTTTGGGGTCCTTGGACAATGAAGGTCATGTACCTACTTAGCTAGATGTTTAGAAAAATGTTGGCCATTATTATTCAAATGTACTTGAAGTCTTAAGTACTATCAGTCAGTTACAGAGCCAAGAGAAGGACTGAAGCTGTGATAACAACTCCAGCTGTTAGTGTGACCACCAGTTCTGAGAGAAGATGGATTCAACCTTTTCAATATGAAAATAACAACAAACAAAAATAAAGAAAAAAAAAAAGGAAAAACAATTACACATTTAAAAGTCCCATTTTAAAAGCCTCAACAAGCTGTGCTGAAGACAGTGTATGGAAAACATGCAGGTTGCTTGTGAAAAGTCTTAGGCATAGATACTTCGGTGCTTTGGGAGCACAGCCAAAGCTCTTCCTACCCTTTGGGACATATATAAAGTCTATCTTTTCTGTTATCTCTCTATCTTCTAAAACATGCAGGCCAATCTACCCATCTTTAACTCAGTGGGATACTGTGGAAGAATCTCTGTCTCACGTTTATATGGCCACTTATATTGAGATTTCTCTTTGCGACTTTTCAATCAAATGTATTCAGTAACGATGGTGAGGGGAGAGATAGGAACAGTCAGACAGACACACTGGAGAGACCTCCTTTCCCTCAAAGAAGCAGTGAAAGAAATCTGTTAATATTTTTCTTCTTTATCCATCAGTGTTTCAAATCTCTTTGTCCTTTAAGTGACTATTTAGCTTTATTAGAAAATGTCATATGCACTTGGTTTAGTTCCAAAATTCAGATTTTGTGTTAAAACCAACAGCAAAAATTACCAGAAAAGCTAGGGAGAGACTTGCAGGGGAACAGAAATATTTTTAACATTTGCTTTTCCAGCTCGTAAACAACATTGTTTGCAAAGTCAAATAATGGAATAGCTCAGCAGAAAAATATTTAGTAATTCAGCACCATTTTCTCCCCCAGGACTAATATCCATAATGATCATCAAATGTGCACAGTTCATATGGGTCTGATCTTAATTTAGACAAAAAAGGCAAGAATTGCAAGATGCAGAACATGTGAAACAATCAAATATCGATGGGCAGGCAGCAACGAATTAAACTCTTTGAATTTCTTTTGTTTTTTGCTGCTTTGAGCCTTGGTCTGGCAAAAGGCTTATGCATATTAGTAGTCTAGTTAAGCTCATCAATTTCTAGATTTTAGGATTGCAATGGCCCATTATTGTCATCCAGTGTGACCTGCAGAACACAAGCCGGAGAATTCCAGCTGATAATTTCTGCAGTTCAATAAGCTGCTTACTGACTTGATCCTCCAAAATGCTGAGCTTTCTGGCCTCAATTGAGCCAAACATTTGAAAGTGATCCACTTTAAGAGGAAGATGACTACCCACAGCTTAAAATTGCCCACAAACATGTCTTACTTGAATGGAGTCCAAAGTAAAGGACTTAATTCTTTGCGATAGTAAGAAGGTGATTTAGGCCTGCAGTGCTGGCCCCATAACCAAGGCAGTTGAAAGTTAACATGTGCTCACTCAGCATACACAGAAAGGATCGTTTACAGGGATATTAAGAACATAAACACAAAATTTGTCATTCCTCAAATATTGTTTTGTTGGGATCAATGACACTGTTGACAGAAATATTCATAAGACCTGGAGAAAACACCTTGCATGCCTGCAAGGACCTTGAAGCTCACCAACTCCCCAACCTTCTTATTTGGGAAAGGGGTATCTTAACAGAATTCCATTTCATTAAATCTGAATTTAATTCCAATGCAGAAATAAAACAAAGGTGAAATCTCTCAAGTCATTTTAGAATGGAATCACCAGCCTCCTGAGAAAGCAGATTACTTTTCTTTCTTCTCTACCTTATTAAATGGTTTGTTATACTCATTTACTGCTCTCTGGGACTGTGCCCCTTGCTTTCTTTGAGCACATTTACAAAAGCAAGAAAGGAAAAAATTACTTGTTGTTCTTTAATCCTGGAGTTCAACAGACAATCTGGGATTTCAGTCTGAAATGTCAGAGTGCTTTGCAGCACAAAGTGTTCTGCTTTGCAGAACAAAGTTGAATTTTCAAATCTTTTATTTATTTATCTATTTGTCTGGGTTAAAAGTTATCCCAGCACTGTCATATTCCTTGCTAAAGCTCTTTGGAGAAAGGACTTTGAAGCACTATTCATAAATCTCATTCTTAAATAGCATTCCTTTGAGGTTAAGAAAAAAAAAAGACAAAGCTCCTTATTTTTCACTGCTCATTAGATTTTTATATCTGGAATGAGCATGGGGCTGTAAAAGGAACAAAAGGAGAGCAGCAATTCCAATCGCTTGTAATATCTTAAGCACTCTCCCTATGTATGGATTTACTTCCCATTATAACATACCACACCCATGTGTTCAGTGCAAAAAAACGTGGGTAATCACTAAGAATTACTTGTGAGTTTTGTCTATCAGAAGTGTCATGGTGAATGTATGTTATGGCCTGAATTAAGCTTCTCCATATGTTATTGTCCAAAAGCTAATAGTCTCTCTCAGAAAGGCATTTAAAGTCCTTGCATAATTGAGTGTCTCCAATTCATTTGGCTTATAAAATAGGACTTATCATGCCTTGAATATCTGATCTCTTTTTGGACTCCAGAGGAAAGTCAAAGCCATGCTCAAGACACAAATGCTCCAGAGAGCTGAAGCTACAGAATTTATTCCTGCTTCCTTTGAAAAGCCTCACAACTGTGTTCAGTGTCAGCTGAAGAAAACAGCAGCAAAAACCCCACCAGAATTTGCCATGAACTGTTTTCTTTCTTCTCCCCTATTTTTAAAGGCAGGTGCTCACTTGATGATCCAGTTTCACTTCAGAACATGAAGCCTCTCCTGTGATAAAATCTCATGAAATAAAAAGTTATTTCAACAGCTTATATTTTAAATGATTTGAAGAAGTTTCATTTTAAAAAGGTAAAATCTTTTAGTGGTTTTCGTACTGTAGTCACAAATTCATTTTACTGGAGTATGTAAGTATTATTTAATTCTTAAAAAAATATATGTTAACATCTAATTTCAAAATGTGAAAGTTCAAAAATTTAAAAAAATATATTAGGAAAAACAATTCACATTAAATACTCTGAATTCTGGCTTTCATTTTGAACAGAATAGCAGAAATTGCTGAACAAAACTCTGTATGTTGGGGTAGCACTGCTCAGATTTCAGAGGCCAGCATAAAAATTGATTTTTGTCATGTTAGTGTCTGTGCATTTAGCAATCATCTCTTTATTTAGCCTCATAACAAGGCAGGGGCAGGCTTACTTCCTCAGTGATCTGAGGGTACAGCTACATTAACAGAAGATGTGAGTTAACAGTGCCTCCGCATAACAAGTTCTGGCTCATCTGTGGGTGTCAATAAC